>VUQI01005347.1:10142-28283 GCA_015106735.1 Paratilapia polleni
TGAAGCAGCAAAGCCGCCCCAGACCATCACACTACCACCACCATGTTTGACTGTTGGTATGATGCTCTTTTTATGAAATGCTGTGTTATTTTTACGCCAGATGTTTTTGTCTCATCAGTCCACAGAATATTTTCCCAAAAGTCTTGGGGATCATCAAGATGTTTTTTGGTAAATGTGAGATGAGCTTTTGTGTTCTTTTTGGTCATCAGTGGTTTTCTCCCCCTGTGACCTCCTGGATGAGTCGTTGATGCGTTCATGGAGTAATTTTGGTAATTTTGGCCACTCCTTGGAAGGTTCACCACTGTTTTCTCCATTTGTAGGTAATTGCTCTCATCGTGGTTCGCTGCAGTCCCAAAGCTTTAGAAATGTCTTTGTAACCCTTTCCACACTCATAGATGTCAGTGACTTTGTTTCTCATCTGTTCTTGAGTTTCTGTAGATCGTGGCATGATGCGTTGCTTTTTGAGATCTTTTAGCCTGCTTCACTTTGTCAGACAGGTTCTATTTGAATGATTTGTTGATTCAACAGGTCTGGCAGTAATCAGGCCTGGGTGTGGCAATTACTTTTTCACAGAGGGCCAGGTGGGTTTGGATAGCTTTTTTTCCCTTAATAAATGAAATCATCATTGAAAAACTGCAGTTTGTATTTACTCAGGTTATCTTTGTCTAATATAAAAATTTCTTTGATGATCTGAAACATGTAAGTGTGACAAATATGCAAAAAACTAAGAAATCAGGAAGGCGGTAAATACTTTTTCACGGCACTGTATGCTAAATATTGACTTTCAACAGTTTTTGCCCCATGACTATAATTGTTTGCAAATGTTTCACTAAATCGCTGCATCTATTTCCCATTTTCCTAGCAAAATGTAAAAAATTAGGGGTGGCTCAAGACTGATTTCACAGTACTGCATATGTCTCATGTGGTGCTGTAGGCTATCACTGTATTATTGTAAGGAAAATAGTAAACCTCTTATTACACTATGTTTTGGTAGCCCATTCTTTATGGCCTGTTCAGAACTTATGCAAGTAACACTGAAGGGACTTATTTGCCAGGTGTTAATGGTCTATTAAAATTGAACAAAGTCAGGAAAATATGCATGACACACCCACATTGTGCAATGGAAAGGTGTGCCCAACAGGTTTGCCCGATGAGCAAAAATGTGCCACTTCTAAGTTAAGAGTAAAATGTGTCAATTTACTGCCACCAATGAGTAAGTTTTTATAATTCCATTACGTATTAGCAGTTCTGCTGAGTTTTAATAAGACAAATGGGACCATATGGAAAATTTCCCACTTACAATAATCTTTAATGAGGTTGTGCTGCCACTGAGAATTTTACAACATGCTCACAGTGGCAGGCTTTATAGGATTAGAGAGGCAGAGATTTGTGAGGTTGTTACACAAAATTTTTGCAACCAAATATTCCCTGTAATGTTGTTGAGAAATTAGTTTACTTTTTCTTTTCTCCCTTTGTCTTTTCTTTGGATTTCAGGAGTGGTGCTGCCTGTCTGGAACCCTCAGAATCCTTCTGTAGGAGATAAAGTGGCACGGGCCATTGTTTACTTTGTAGCACTCGTCTACATGTTCCTGGGCATGAGCATTATAGCGGATAGATTCATGTCTTCTATAGAGGTAGGTCAAAGAATAAACATTCAGTTTTTATTATGAAGTTTCTGCTTGTAATATTACATCACTAATATATGAACTATATAAAACACAGACACAATATAATGCATTACTTTAGCACCTTTCTTCCCTTTCCTTACACCCTTTCCCCTCCAGGTGATAACCTCCCAGGAGAAGGAGATCACCATAAAGAGGCCGAACGGCGAGACCACCACAGCCACAGTCAGAATCTGGAATGAGACTGTTTCCAATCTCACTTTAATGGCCTTGGGTTCCAGTGCCCCTGAGATACTGCTGTCTGTTATCGAGGTCAGTACAACATGAGCCCGGTGGCTGCACATTAGATTAACTGATACAGAATGTAATGGAAACACCGTAATCTTATTTTCACCCCCAACTGCAGGTGTGCGGTCACGGATTTGAGGCTGGTGCTCTAGGTCCCAGCACCATTGTGGGCAGCGCTGCCTTCAATATGTTCATCATCATCGCCCTGTGTGTGTACGTGGTTCCCGACGGAGAAACCCGCAAAATCAAACACCTTCGGGTGTTTTTTGTCACAGCAGCTTGGAGTGTTTTCGCCTACATCTGGCTCTACCTGATTCTGAGTGTCTTTTCCCCTGGAGAGGTGGAGGTGAGGACAGACTTGTGTGAAAGCTGCTTTAGTTTGGAGAAAGAGATTGCTGGGCTGAAGGAAGAGGAAGAGAAAAAAAAAGAAGGGTAAAAAAGAAAAGCTGTTAACCACGTCTCCTCTCTCATTCAGGTGTGGGAGGCAGTGCTTACTTTCCTCTACTTCCCCCTCTGCGTGGTCCAGGCCTGGGTGGCAGACCGCCGCCTTCTCTTCTACAAGTATGTCCGCAAGCGTTACCGTGCCGACAAGAATCGTGGCATCATCATTGAGACAGAGGGTGGGGCCGACGGAGGGATAGGCATGGATGGAGGAGGAGGGGGCGGAGCGCTGGGTCCAGGAGGCTTCACCAAGATGGACATGCTGGAGCTGGACGGACAGATAGCGCTGAACTGTCACAGTGGGATGGATGGCGGCATGATGGAGGAGGGAGGAGCGAAGGATGAGGAGGATGAGGCTAGGAGGGACATGGCGAGGACACTAAAGGAGCTGAAGCAGAGGCACCCGGATAAAGACATGGAGCAGCTGATTGAGATGGCTAATTATCAGGTTAGCAGTGCAAAATCCCATTAGCTGTCTAAGCTTTGTAATTTGTCATGATATCAGATTCTCACCACACGATTATCATGGTCCGAACAATTCACAATGAAATTGCTTTTGCAATATCTATAGAAAAAGAATAGTA
The DNA here is from genome assembly GCA_015106735.1 of Paratilapia polleni. Taxonomy (NCBI): domain Eukaryota; kingdom Metazoa; phylum Chordata; class Actinopteri; order Cichliformes; family Cichlidae; genus Paratilapia; species Paratilapia polleni. Next base: position 13,081 of record VUQI01005347.1, read on the forward strand.
TATTCATTGTGTTTTCTCTATCTTTTTTGGTGGGGGGTGGGGTGGGGGGGTGGAATACACTTAAAATACAAGTGTATGGAGGTGAAGAGAGTCTATAACTATAAATTTACAAAAGCTTACACAAAGAACGATTGCACTCATTATTAAACAAGAATTCACATGATTTTGTGATGTAGTAATAGCCGCACACTGTGGTATCATGATATATTCCTCTTCTTTTTTTTCCTTTTAATGCACAGTAAGCCTAATAACCAGTACTCAGATGAAATATCATCATCTACAGTCCTGTGAAAAAGAAAGTTTTCACAGGACTTCATGCACTCTTGTGAAGAACTCAGTACACCCTTGTTGTTTCCATAGGAATTAAGCATTCAGGTGTGTGTTAACTCAGTGCCACAATCTTCCCAGGAGGGGACGTCCCAGCAAATTCACCCCAAGGTCAGACCGTGCAATGCTCAGAGAAATTGCAAAAAACCCAAGAGCTACAATTCAGACTCTACAGGCCTCAGTTAGCATGTTAAATGTTAAAGTTCATGACAGTATAATTAGAAAAAGACTGAACAAGTATGGCTTGTTTGGAAGGCCTATCCGCAGAAAGCCTCTTCTCTCTAAAAAGAACATGGCAGCACGGCTTAGTTTAGCAAAGTTACGTCTGAACAAACCACAAGACCTCTAGAACAATGTCCTTTGGTCAGACCAAACCAAAGTGGAGATGTTTGGCCATAATACACAGCACCATGTTTGGTGAAACCCAAACACAGAATATCAGCAAAAACACCTTATACCAACTGTCAGGCATGGTAGTGGAGGGGTGATGATTTGGGCTTGTTTTACAGCCACAGGACCTGGGCACCTTGCAGTCATTGAGTTGACCATGAACTCCTCTGTATACCAAAGTATTCTACAGTCAAATGTGAGGCCATCTGTCTGACAGATAAAACTTGGCCAAAACTGGGTCATGAAACAGGACAATGATCCCAAGTACAGCAGCAAATCTACAACAGAATGGCTGAAAAAGAAAAGAATCAAAGTGTTGCAATGACCCAGTCAAAGTCCAGAACTCAACACGATTAAAATGCTGTGGCGAGACCTTAAGAGAGCTGTGCATGAACAAATGCACACAAACCTCAATGAACTTAAGCAACACTGTAAACAAGAGTGGATCAAAATTCCCCCACAACAATGCGAGAGACTGATAAAGTCATACAGAAAATGATTACTTTAAGTTATTGTTGTTAAAGGTGCCTCTACACGCTATTGAATCATGGGATGCACTTAGTTTTTCACAGGACTGCGTAGAGTCCTGTGAAAACTTTTTTTTTCTTCACATGACTGTATGTTGGAGTGTCAAACAGACAGTTATTAGTGCTGGAATATTTTCAGTATTAATGTACATGTATTATTACTGATTCATTTTTTAGATATCATGGTTATCATCAGTGCTGACATATCATGACACCCCTAGTGGTATTTTATTTTAGAAAAAATTATCTTTGTTTTCAGCACTAAGTTAAGAAGTTTTGTGTTCTCTGAACTGGGATGGGATTATCTTATTTTAGCATAAAGCAGAGGAAAATGGCTGCCCCGGGTTCTATGCAAAATAATGCCACTAGAAAAGTTGTAGTTTTATAGAAGGTTACAATTGTTGCTGTTCAGTTTGTATTTAGATTATAAAATATGAGATATGTAGGCATTACTATAGGGAGGTTTTGGAGGTGCTAGTAGACAAGATAAAAGCTAGCTGCAAAAAAGCTAATGAGCTTATTCCACAAAATTTCCGACTGTTCCTTAAAAAAGGAACTCTCTCTTTCTCTACTTTCTTGTTCCTCAAAGTTTTTACTTTCAATTACTTCACTCAGTTTCCAAAATGCATGATCACACGTCACATTTCATATGTTACTGCTCTGAGGGTGATAATGAGTTGGAGATGATGCTGTGACACATTCAGTGTGGTGGTGATAGCAGATGATGGGGTGCGTTCTTGGAGGTGGCAACACACGGTTGTTATGGAGAAGAAAATTTATAATGTTAATGACGTTCTCCAGCACTGTTTGGCAGTCTCATTCATATCTTTAAGTGCAATCATTCCAATAACACATTAACAAAAACTAAACAACAACATTACTGAGGGGTTAATTAAGTTGGCTGAGCATCAGCTAGCTACACACATCATCCGAGTCTCTCTCAGCTTAACACAGAGTAAAACAGTTTTTGTTATGTGTGACTAAACCACTAGTCTGCTGAGTGGAAGGTCCCAGTTGACTTGATTGACAGCACTAAAACATTCAACCCCTCTGCCATCCAGGTGATTTTTTGCCCGGTAAGTTACACAAAAGCTAGATATATAAGCGTGAAAGCCCATTCTTGACCCTGGAAGCCTTAAAAAAAATATTAACTTGAGGTCACCTTGCTGCCTTTTTCCCTCACACATAGGATTCATGTTTTAAAAGATGTAGTTGAATGCTTTGCTAAAGCCCACAAGCGGACCTCGAGTTAAGATTTTTTGGGGTAATTTAGATTTGTGACATGTTGATTGATACCTTAAGCGATGACAGTGACAGTGCTTTGTTCTAAATTTAACTCTTGGTTAAATTTAGTACTAGTTTAATCACGTTTTAGCTGTCAGCACACACCCATAGTACCCATAGTAGTTGTTCACACTTTCTTAAAATGTTGAATTTCTATGAGCACTAATCACTAAAATGGCACATTAGAGATTCCTCTTTTCTATACAGTTCACACTTTTCAGCTGTAGACGCTGTCCAAGTCTCCGCTGCTCTCCCTTTTTCTGCTTTCGCCACTTCCTTCCCTTGCCTCCTCTCCAACTCATTTCTATGTCTTTTGGTTTCGGTAGTGAAGGAGGGAAGGAAAGGAGTTTGGCAGGCAAAACGTGCACTGGGCAGCTCCCAGAGGTTTGTTTGCATTCAAGCCTCCCTATCCCTGCAGCCACTCCCTCCATTCCGTGCTGTAAATAAGAATGACAGCTGCCCCGTAGATTAAACTCGAGTGGGTAAATTCAAGTTCTTGTAGTCATAATGAATCACTGAATGAAAAATGAAATTGTTTTCAGGGGAAATGGAGCTAGGCAGTCTTGCTCAGCAAAAAACAAATCAGTTTTTAAACTAAACACTTACTTATTCCTTTTATGTAAAGAGTTTTAGATATAAAGATTCTGCCAGCTCACTTCCATTAAATTTGAATAAATTGCAGGGTTCCCGGTTCCGAGGCCACATTTAGTCTAATGATCTCGCAGCTACAGTGGCCACTTTGTTCATTTTCAATTTGGGGGATCGTTAGGATAATACATTACTGCTGAGCCATACATTTTTATTGAAATCAGTCCTTATAGATTGATAAACCTCATTAGATCTAAAGTTTGCGGCACAGAGGGCCAGCAACCAAACCCTGAAGTTAATACATAAGAAAAAAAAGTTAAATCTTTCTTTGTCAGTATTGCTGTACTGATATCTTTAATCTATCTTGGCAGTATCTTTCTTGAAATGTCAAGGAATCTGACCTTTGACCCTGATTTTAAGTTCCCCTGTGGAGGCGTAAGAACAGTTTCCCAAGAGAAAATGTTCAGATTGCAGCTGTCACTTTAGAAATGATTGCTTTCATAAAAGTGATGCTATTTTGGACAGAGTGAATTCAATTATCATGAATTGGTTTATTGATTGATTGCTTTTGTTGATCAGGTCCTGATGCAGCAGCAAAAGAGCAGAGCATTCTATCGTATCCAGGCAACCAGGATGATGATTGGAGCAGGTAACATCCTCAAGAAGCATGCTGCTGACCAGGCCCGCAAGGTGAGACACACACACTATTCCCCCAAGTCCATTTTACATTATATTTTACAGCTATTGGAATTTTGCGCCTGACTGGTTGTGTGTGATTTTTTTTTTTTTCCAGGTGGTAAGCAGCCATGAGACCCAGGCCCAGGAGGATGACCCTCACACCATCAGAATGGAGTTTGAACCCTCTTTGTACCAGTGCTTTGAAAACTGTGGCTCCCTAAAACTGACCGTTGCCAGACATGGAGGAGACCCCGGAGTTACTGTCAAGGTGTGTGGGGGAATGATTTAAACATGATAGATTAGTACTAAAGGTGTGTGTTTGAGGGAAATAAGTCATGCAGACTCTCATGCAAATAAAAGCAGGCAGCAGAGAAAACAACAATATTCTGTGGGCTGACTTCTCTGGCACCTTTCTCTATCTTAAGCTGATGTTGTGACATATTCTCACCTCCAGAGGCTTTGAGCGCCTTTGTTTTCATTCCTGGTCGGTTCCTGGTAAAGGGAGAGACGTGGGTGGCAGAGGAGAATAGAATACCTAAGTGACACCAGAGAAAACACCTTCATCTCCAGATTTTTAGTTTCCAGCTCAGGCTGTAACTCAAAGAAAACACACATCCTTTTGCAAAGGCTCATTGATCTCAGAGTTAATGGTGGCTTAATGCTGGCTATGAATGAGAGATCTCCCTGAATGAGAGAGTCTCCTGCTGAGTCTGTCAGTGAGATGATATCTGATCTGTTCAGCATTACTACAGGGGCTTTGCAAGGCTGTCTCTCCTTTATTCTTCTCCTTGTATACAAATTTAACGATGATGAGAGATCAGAGTTGTCTGCAGAGATCTGCTGATGGCACGGCCTCAGTCAGCCGTCTGCTGAAGGATACTCTACAGGCATATTGACAGAGCAGCCCTTCAGAGACAAAAGAAATATTATTTTTGCCATACAGGTATTCTCAAAGAGCCTCCTTGTATTTGTTGGCTGGCTTAAAGAAAGTTACAAGTATCTACTGACACTCAGACTGCTATCTGAGGCTTTAATACATGCAAAGAAATGTGTAAAATCTACACAGTGCTTAGTCCTCTTAAAAGTTTTAGCAATTTTAGCACAAGGCCGACATCGTCAAGGCCCTCCCCAAAGCAAGCCTTGCTTTAGTCTCCTTTTTGATAATCAAAAGGACCATAATTTACAAAATGAACATCATCTTGTTTTTAATAAGACTTGGAACTAGCGATTAAGCCTTCAGGAAAGTGTTTACTGAGGTCACAGATCACGGCGGCCGAAGGTCATTTTCCCATAGATTTCAATACAGACAGACTTCTTTTTCAAACCAGAGAAGTTGCCCCCTGCTGGCCATTACAAAGAATGCAGGTTTATCTCTTCTGCATCAGCTTTTCAGACCTGGAAAAGCCAATGCAGTCTATGTTTAGGCATTCGAAGCAAGTAGTAAAAACAACAATATCAAATTTTTACCTGATATGGTGGAAAACTTGTTAGCAAACCGTGGCTGTTTTGCACATCCGGCAGACACAGAGAAGCATTAGCATTCAAGTTGTGTCAGACAATCTGAAGTCCAATAGTCACTCTCCTTGTAGCTACAGCTTGCACTCCACCAGCTCCTCAGGGAAACATCTGGCTTTTTAGTCCCTAAAATTGTTTGTCTGCTGTTTGGTGCTATGGAGGTCGTGCACAGGAGGCTTTTATTAGCTATGTTGCGTCTGCTGTGCGCTGAGGGTGACGAGAGTAGTGAGAGTGAACCAAACCATGATGCTAAAGTGCTCTGTTGACCTGAGTGCTTCCTAGCTCTCTTCTGTTGGGAGAAGTTTGCCTTCAGGGCATTCTGCCAGAAAGGCTTTAAAAGTTAGATCTTAGGCCTAGTTGACTTACATTTTTTAAAATTATCATAGTTTGATGTTTTCACTCATGGTTTGATTCGTTTAAGGCAACAAAATAGCAAAACATCGTACTTTGGAGTTAACACTGAAGGCAAACTTCTCCTGTGTGGGACATTTGAGAGTATCACAGTTGGCTTGTTAGTAGCAACAATGTTTAAACAGTCATTACAGCCTGTAAATTAAGATTAAAAAATGTAATGTATTAAGTGTGCCAGATATATTCCTTATATAAAGTAACGAAGGGTCACATTGAGGGTCAAATTGAGGGCAACGATACAGCTCCAAAAAAGTCATTTTCATCCAAGCAGTCTGATTGACCGATAAGCTACCCAAATCCGTCTAGCATTAGAGGAAACTCAGCTTTTATAGCCACAGGCTGTGAAGATATAATTCCTTACAGTTCAATCTAAAATTTAAAAATTCAGCTATCCACATATCTTAAAATCTCTGCAATATTACCAAGCTTCAGTATAATCCTGAAATATCACCCATCCGATGGAGGCATTCAAAAATATGTCACTTATACACATTTCATGAAGAGCTAAAAATAGAGAAGAGGCTAGAGATTGACTTCAGCAGCACCACCAACACTGACTAACTGATGTAGCTTTGCCTACAAACGGAGAAAGATTACTTTGAAGTCATTTGAATTAAATGCATTTTAGATATTGGGTGACAGGTTCTGATGTTGTCTAAATAAGAAGGAGGGGTTAATTAACACACAGCTGGAGAAAGGACAGAGAGAAAGGACAGGATACATGGAAAGTTTTGTTGTATTATCTTCAAAGTCTTTAATATCAGACTGTATCTGACCAGAGGGCTTGGTTTAATGAAGCTGTTTTCCTTGTTCTCTCTCACCCTCTGTTCCCATCTCCCCAAATGCCTCTGCTCTGTTTCTTTGCTGTCCTCCTCTCTATCTCTCTCTTCTCCTCTGTTCTACACTCTCCCTCTCCCTTTGTGTTTATCTGCCCTTTTCATATCTGCTCACTTGTGTTTCTTTGACGACTCTTTTCGCTCTCTCCCCATCTCGTCTGTGCTCCCATCTCCCGCAGGTGGATTATCGCACAGAGGACGGTACAGCCAACGCAGGTTCAGATTATGAGTTTGCAGAGGGAACGCTGCTGTTCAAGCCCGGAGAGACCCTCAAAGGTAAAAACAACACTGGCAGCAATCATTTGTGACATATTTTCAATAAACATGTCATCGAAACTGATGCTCAAATAGCTGAGGTCATCTGCAGCGCCAGAGGTAGATTTCCTTTACCAATGGCTTCACACAAAAAATAAAAAATTAAGGTTTATTGGATTTACTTTGTACCTGCAGTTATTGAGGAGCAAAAGTGAGATCCTAAAGTGACAATTCTTTTCTCAGAGATCACAGTTGGCGTCATTGATGATGACATTTTTGAGGAAGATGAGTATTTCTACGTCCACCTCAGTAACCCTCGTGTGGTTGGCAATCCGGAGATTGGCACCACCCCTCTGGATGCCAGCGCTACCCCGAAAGCCGTGCTGGGTGACAACCACACAGCCACAGTGACCATCTATGATGATGATCACGCAGGTAAAAGGAAGCTTCACTTTGACTGTGTACCGTATAGAGGTGTCACGATATTCAGATTTTGATACACCTTAAAAAATGCTAATAATCAGTACCATTTCTGATAGCATGGGGAAAACTTGACACAACATTGAGAGTTTGTCAGATCTTGTTTGAAAACCTCAATTTTAGCATTCTGGCCATCTTCATCTTTTTTTCGTGAATCAGAAGTGAACATATTTGGATGAAAGGGTGGAGTACTAGCTCACGCTTAGTTAGCCAGCTGCTTTCATAGGCTGTACAGTATGGATGCCTCACCTCCTAATTAGTGCTTAGTAACATACAAATAAAATACCTGAATTTCACTCACTAAAACTCGGGAATAGACTTTGGGACAGGCTGTTAGTACGATTAACCACACAGCAAGCTATATTTATTATTAGATACTTGCATTAGAAATACTCCAAAAGGTAGGTCCAGTTCAGTGAATGAAATTAATGGCAGTGAAGGTTTAAGTTGATGTATAACTTAAACCTTTAATACAGTATAAGCAGATTTTTTTTATTCACACCCTGTGCAGTTGTTATAAAGAGGATAATTAGCTATAGACACCAAACATGTTTTTGTACCAAGCTGTAAACATGTTTATTTCTGCTGTAAATCTGAGCATTTTAACACGTGAGTCTATGGGAGTCGACTTTTACAGCCAGCCTCAAGTGGCCATTAGAGGAACTGCAGGATTTCAGCCCCTGAAGCTGCTGCTTGATAAGCATCTACATATAAAGCATACCAGAGTTTAGCAGCACTGGAATTAAATATTTGGTCTTCAAACTAAAAATGAAAATTCTCACTATTTTATTTATATTATTCAAAAGACTTTGGACTTTTGTTGTGCCCTTTCCTGATGGCAGTTTTTATAGAAACTGAGTCCACGTGAATCTATTGGTTTGCTGCAGCATGTCGTTTCAGGGTATCCATAAAATGGGATCATTAGAAGGTGACACAAGATCTAGTCCTCTCAGTGTTGCCACTTTTTCACTTGCTGGAATTTGATAACATCCAAAGAGAATTTTAATGTGGGGTGGATAAGTGTAGAGTGGGTGTTTACGTATTGTATTTTATCTAGAGAGAGTGGGAAGTAATCTATTATCCTCTCACTGCACAGTATATACTGTACACCTTGGAGAGCAAGGTAGTGAGTGAGAGCGTAGGTGTTTATCAAGCTCGACTTTAACATTTTTTTTAGTTTCTCCCCTGTGAAGTAATTTCTTTCTTTTGTTCATTCTTTCTTTCTTTCTTTCTTCCTTAGGCATCTTTACCTTTGAAAGTGCTACTCAGAGGGTGAGCGAAAGTGTTGGCGTGATGGAGGTGAAGGTGCTCAGGACGTCAGGGGCTCGAGGCCTGGTCGCCATTCCCTATCGAACCTTGGATGGAACCGCTAAGGGAGGGGAGGACTATGAAATGGCTGCTGGCAAGCTGGAGTTTCAGAACGACGAGACCATGTGAGTACATCGCCACTGTCTGCAGTAACATTTTATGCTAATTTGACATCCACCTTTGAACGATATTCTGGTATACTCCTTACATTTTGTGATTTGTGTTGCACCAAAAAGTGACCGACACATTTTTGGATCAACAATGACACCCTCCCTTTTCTCTGTTTTCTTTCCTGTGACTGATTTCTGTTCAGAAATTGCTGTGTAGGTTAATCAAGTATTCAGTATAAATGGCTCTATTAGGTAGAAAAGAGTGTAATAATGTCACTTTTCCAGGAAGGTTTCTCTGCATTAAATGTTTGCAAACACATGGGTGCGCACACACACATTCACAAAATTGCTCTTTCATCCTTGGGCACTTGCATTTTTAATATGCTGAAGTTAGCGGTGTTAAATTGACCAATACATAAAGTGGTTGGGAATGCAGTTTCTCCAACGCCTCCTGGGGCCTATAAAGCAAGCCCTCTGCGTATGTGTGTGTAAGAGTGTGTGTGGTCTCATATATCTATATGTATGAGGACCAATTAGACTTTTAGATGTAAGCGTGAGACATTTGTGCATAACATTGAGAACATTTTAACTTGATTGATTGACAAGGTTATAGGTTAGATACATGTGTAATGTTGGGGTTAGGCAGTGTTATGACAGGGAGGTTATCAGTGTATTCTCGCAAGCTGTATGTGTGTGTGTGTGTGCTTGTGTGTGCTTGTGTGTCTAGGATGTTCATCTGTGTTCATCAGGGACAGACTGATGTGTGTGTATGTGTGTGTGTGTGTGTGTGTGTGTGTGTGTGTGTGTACTAGTGTGCCCTTGTACTAATATTCTTGTAAGGACCAATTTAAGTTTTTGACCTTGACAGGATTTTTTGTCTTCAGAGGTCCATTTGAGGGTAGAGTTTTTGCTTTAGGGTTAAGATTAAAATGAAATGTTGGCTAAGGTGAAGGGCTGGTATGCGTTACAGTTGTATTTAGCGGCTCGGGGAATGCACTACGTCACTGACAATCCTCACAAGTGTGGTCGCATGTGTGTGTGTGTGTGTGTGTGTGTGTGTGTGTGTGTCAGATTAGAATTTACAAATGAGCACAAACGTCTGACACCAGGCAGCCTCTAGGCAGGAGTGTCATTAAAACACAGGTCAGCGTGTGTGTGTGTTTGTGTTGAAACAATGTGCTGAGGATGCAGTCACTGCTGCGAGGTCAGGAAGGGATGAGAGAGAGAGGGGGAAGCTATAGTAAAAGAGAAAAGTTAAGTGTGACCAAATGATACTAACTGTAGAATCAAGGCGGCTGTCTGATAGCTGCTGTTGTACGAGCACAGGAGGCTAAATAGAATGCTGATATAAGTGGAGCTGAGATTGCAGCAGATCAGATTAGGTGAAAGTGAAAGTATTGGTGGTGTGTTTGCTAAAGAGGATTAAACAGATCACTTAGTACAGTATGTTTCAACCCTAAGAGATCGTAACTTTGTGGGTCAAAGAATAAGCAGCAATGAGCATCATCCTCTGCTGGATGTGGATTGGTAGTTAAGGGCTTGTTTTTATGAAGCATCTGAGAATAACTCAGAGTAACTGAGATGTGAATCACACTTTGAGTTTCATTAAATTTTTTACCCTTTTACCCTCTACCCACCAACACAGGACTAAAACACATGAAGTTTGATATTAAAGACAGTGGGTGTTTGATGAGTTCCCTTAGTATAGTTTAAAGTAACTGCTAAAAACATGTATATTCACATTTTGAACACACGAGTTGTACTCTGAGGGTAATTCTTAATGATTTTAGTCATCTACATCGATCAACAGTTTCCTTCATTTCCAGTGGTAGATGCTTCAGTGCTTCAGTTAAGCCCCAGTCTCTTGACTGGTTGGCAACTGTTTGGCAAACATTGGTCACTAGGGAAAAATGAGTATTCACAAAGTGGTTGTGAGTGGTTGCTGGCAGTCACTGTGAAATTGATTGCTAAAGCCCCATTTATCCAGGCCTAGAGACCGGTCAGTAACCCCCTGGTAACCACCGGTCGCTAGGGAAAAACATGTATTCCCTGACCAGATGGGTGCGAGTGGTTGCAGGAGGTTGCTTGCTGTTGCTGGTGAAATTGGTCACAAAGTGGTACATGGTGCTGCACCAGAAACCACCTTGCGACTGCTTTGGTCGTTAGCAGATTGCTGCGGTCTCCTACAATTTGCATGGAAGATGCCGACTTGTAAACACTCATCAACTATTCGCTAAGTGGTAGTGAACCTGTGAAAAGTGACGCAAGCTGGAAACTGAGACCGTCCCCCTTCAACGTAAAAGTTACACTGTTTGAAACATGTTGGTTTCATCAGTATGGCACAACTTTTACATTGAAGGTGATTGTCCTCAGTTTCCTGTTTGTGTTTCACTACCGCTTGGTGGTTAGTTAGTGAGTGATTGCAGACAGGTCGGCATCTTCCATGCAAACTATGGGTGACTGCAGCAATCTGCTTGTGACCAAAGCAATCACAAGGAGGTTCTTGGTGCAGCACCGTCTTTGCATCTGATTTCACTCAGAGACAGCCAGCAACCACTCGCCAACCGATCGAGAAATACACATTTTTCCCTAGCGACCAGAGGTTGCAAGGGGGTCGCCGACCAGTCCCTAGGCCTGTGTGACTGAGGCCTTACATTGCTCAGTGCTGCATTTCGTTTAACTCGGTACCAACCTACTTCACGTTGCTAATGGTTATTTCACCTGTCATCACTAAAAATTGTAGAAATTCATTGACACTGTGATTTTTACATCAATCAGCCATGATCAAAATCACAAATACCCAGCATAGTCAGACAGTCTCAAAAAAGAACCAGAAATTTTTTCTTCAAGCAGATCATCTACTAATGGCTTCACCTCAGTTGAGTTTATTTGATCTTGTTCTTGAGCTTTAGTTCCATCTCCTTACCTTCTTTTAGTTCATCTGCCCATCCATAAAAAAAGAACACATGGACGGAGGAGGAATGGAGGTGGAGGGAGTGGAAGGTTTGGATCAAATGCTAAAGGAAAGAAGCTGAGAGACTTTGAAGCTGTTCCTTTGGAAAAGCTGGATGAGCAGAGTGACAGCCAGGGAAAGGAGGGGATGGATTGATAATCCGATGTTTCCATGTAAAGGAGTGTGAGCAAGCTGAGTGAGGGATATGCTGGCAAGGAAGCCCCTGTGGTACATTGATCTATCCCTCCTGATGTCTCTCGCCTCACTCCTTCTAGTCTTCACCTCTGTATTTATTCCTCGGCCTTAGTCTCTCGTCTTCTTGCTCTTTTGACCAGTCAGTGCTTGTAATGAATTTTTCTTTGCTTTTTCTCTGTGTATTATTTGTTTTTATACTTGAATATGTGCACTGCATGATCTCTGGATATTGTGTATGTGTCAGTCCATCCATTCAATGCTGCTTCATCAGAAATCCAATCAGATCTCAACTTAGGGTTTAAGGTGGCTTGAGCTGCCCTCATTATCAACATCCCATGGGCTCTTTCTCTTTTTATTTATTTATCCCTTTTGTTCTCATCTCACTCCCTCTCTCTCTTCCTCCCCTAATTCAGTCTGTGCTTACTTATTGTTCGTCTTTTCTCGCTGCTGCCCCTCTCTGTGTGTTTTCTCTTTTCATCATTGTGCTTTTGAACTACTTGTCAAAAATTCTCCTGCACACTATCGTGCACCTGCTTTAATTTGCTGCACTCATTGTCTTTCCTCCCTCTGTCTGTCCTTTTTCCTTTTTTTTTTTTGTCTTTGCGTCATCACATTTCTGTAGTTCATGAACCTTCAATTGGCTTCTTTCTTTCTTTCTTTCTTTCTTTCTGTCTCTAGTCTCTTGTATTTCTGTCTGGTATATTTTTAGATTTCTTTCACACAAGATGAGTTTTCTCATACCCCTCCTTCTTCACCTTTTCCTCTAGCCTCACCTTACTGTCATCTCATCTCTCCTCCCTCCCTTATCCCCCACTTCTGCACACCCTTGACTCCTCTTCATTTGCATCTTCCTCCCCTCCGACTTTCACCTTTACTTGTTTACACTGTCAGACTTTTTCTCCTCTTCTGCCTTCCTCTCGCTCTACCTGGCACCTTTATTTCCCTCCACCTTCTCTTCTTAATCACATCCACCCTCCTTACATCTTCTCCATTCAACACTGTAAGAACAGCGACTTTTGCTGCCAAAGCTATCTAGCTGGATCACAACCCAGACATAACTCAGTGTCCACGCACCTCCCTCCACTTCCTTTTGTTCTCCTTCAGTCTGAGTAATTGATTTGTTTACCCCTTTTGCCTATTTCCTTCATTTAAGTAACCCAACATTAATCTGTCAACTTCTCTTGTTCATGGTGTCTGTTGGAATGAGCTTTGCTTAAAGCTCAGGAAAACAGTAAAGTGGTGAAAGGAGGAAAATGGACTGTGATGGGGGAAGCATGAAGAGGGGCAAATCAGGTGCGGCTGAAAATTCTTGGGGGAAATCTAAAAGTTGCTGGAGCTGAACTGACAAGAGGAGAGGAAAAGCAAGTGAAGAGAAGGAAGAGACAGAAAAAGGCACTTCCACTCAGTTTCATTATAGAAAATAAAGTAATGTTACACTGAGCACGCAAAGAAAAAGCTGTTTTCTTTAGAGGTCAGGTTGGAGGTGTCCGCTCTCAGAAGCTCAAGATCGATCCTTCCTATATTAAGCTACAGCATTTTTACTCACAAATGTCAGTCATGAAGAGAACTCCAAAAACAGTTGCATGTCTTCTTAAAAGAAGTCAAAGAAGCTTTTGTTTCAGATTTGTGAAAATATCCCTGGAGATGTCATCATTTAAACAGAAATGTGCTGTTTGAAAGAGGCTGCCTTTTACCACGTATGAAGGGTCCAGTAGAAGTGAAGTGAAACTCAAATAAATAACTAAAACTCAGCAAATAACTAAAACTCTGGCATTACTCTGAGGTATATTGGTGGCTCTCTCTTAAGATTAAATAATGTGATATTATTTATGTAAGTATTCAAGTCTTAAACATGATGTTTACTTCTTTCTTTCTTTCGTACTAATTTTGTTAGAAAATTAGAAACATGAGAAAGAGGCCACATACACGAGTAAATCTTAAAATGAAAGCATCATATTCTCAATACAAACTTGTCACATACTCATGCTTGGTGAGGAATGATGAACCCTTTCATGGCACATTTTAATGCACAGGGTACCCCTGAAAGTATCACTTTCCGATGCGCCAGGATCCCTCCTTTAATGTAATTTTTCAGATGCACCAGGGTGCCCCCTTGGTGTCATTTTGTGTTGACTGCGATATCCCTTTAGCGTCACTTTCCGAGGCACTGGGGTGTACTCCTTTCATGCTATTTTTGACTCACCAGGGTACCCCCCTTAGCATCATTTTTTGACACATTTATATACCCCTTTAGCATCATTTTCCAACCCACCAGGATACCCCCTTAGCGCCAATTTCTACAACTCTGGGAGTACCCCTTTGGCACCATTTTCTGACTAACCAGGGTAACCGCTTAGTCTTTGATGGTAAAATTTTGGCATTAAAACCATGTTGTTCGATTTCAAGGGGGCAAAATATTATTGTTTGGGTTAAAATGTGATCCCTACAGATCCTGACTAAGCATAAGTATGTGACAGTTTAGGAGTGCAAATGGGTTGATGAAATATATTAGTCTTATGAGACATAGATACATCTATAAACATTTAGATATTTCAGTTCCACAAAAGGTGTCACAGCTTGACAAAACAAGCAAATCTGTGGGTGAGTCAAGTGTCCATGGCAGGCTGAGACCTGGATGTGGTGCTGTGCAATTCATTCAGTCATACACACATGTATACACCACTGTGCATCTGCATTTCTTCACTATCTGGACTCCCATTTCATACAGCAGCAATGAGTTAATTCTGTTTCAGTTCAACTAATTAATGAATTAATGGTTCTTTCATTTACCCCTCTGTTGTTCCCCGTCAGACTCCACGAGTCTCGCTCACTTTTCTTTCTGCAGCTCTGTATCTGCCGTCCCTACCTTTTATTAATCAGACGGCATGTGAGTACTATAAGCAGAAGTAGAAGAGAGAGAGGGACACGCTCAGCAGGGTCTGTTTATTCTTAGCCTTCGTCTGACCTGCAGCTCAGTGGAGATTCACAGCCAAGATGCAGAAAAATGTGTGTGTGTGTGTGTGTGTGTGTGTGTGTGTGTGTGTGTGTGTGTGTGTGTGTGTGTGTGTTGCTGTGTGTGTGGTCCTTTCCCCTGGCTGCTCATTATAAATTTGAAACAGGTGTCGCTACCAAACTGTGCCAACGCCTGTTCAATTACTGCCTTGTACTGTGTGTGTGTGTGTGTGTGTGTGTGTGTGTACTCACTTTACATACCAAAGCTCCTCTAACATTTTGGGGAAAATCTTTCATTGAGAACAAAAACTTTTCAGTATGTCAACTTATGAATGATGAGGTATTTAACTTTGACCATGTCCTGAAAATTGCTCTTCATGATACTTTTTTTTTT
>VUQI01005347.1:39289-50118 GCA_015106735.1 Paratilapia polleni
AGTCGTGTATGCGGTTTCCAGCAGCTGAGGGCAGTTATTTCTATTAGAAATGCTCCAATAAATTTATTATATGCTACATGCAGAATAGCAAATAGTATGCACAGTTAACAACTAGCTAGTAAAAATAGATGAGCCACTGGCAAGCTTAAGGCAGTATTTACATGTATGCATTGCTTCGACACTTGACGATGAGCATGCCTGATGTTTGAAGGGTATCTTTGCTGGTGCAAACATCATAGCAACAACAGCCAATAACTCACAAGCACAAGGCGATTTAACACAGCTTTGATTAGCTTTTAGCATGAGCTAAGCCAGCTTCCTGAAAAACTTTGTTCATATGGTGATTTGTCACCACAATGATGAACCTATTCATTTTTATGTCGAAAGTCAGGCTGCGCGTGTTCATAATATGATTTGATTGGCTGAGCTGAGCTGGAGCGTTTGAATAACACAATGTGACTGGCACTTGAACAGTTGAACTGTTCTCAGCTCTTCACTGCAAGCAGTGCAAGCAAAGCGGAGCAACAGATCCACAATTCATTTCAGCAACACATGACGTCACTCCATTAAAAGAGAAAGAGATGTGAGAGAGTTATAGCCTGAAACATGAAACAAGGAGCCAGATATCTTCCTCTCCAAAATAGGGAACTAAAAGTAGAATGAATGGACTCAAATTTATCATGTGGACACACATCATTCCATCCATTCTTTTACTTGCTTATTCATATCATATTTGTGGGGAGTCCTGGAGCCTATTCCAGCTGTCTGTTGGTGAGAGGCAGGACACACCCTGGATGACTTCTACAGTAACTGCACATTGAAGACATGAGCGCCAACTCGCTTTTTGCCTAAAACCAGGATTGAACTAGGTTCCTGAATGTGGAATGTGAGATATCACCTTCATGAGTAGGTTGTATTTACAGTTGACTGCATCACCCACAAGTTGGCCTAAACAAGATGCATAAATGTCGATTTATGTCCATATTTAGCAAAACACTGAATGATGTTTCTTTCTCTCCATTCAAGTATGAATTACAATGTTTCGTCTTTCTAATCAGGCTAATGTTATCACATCATTCTGCTTTTGTAATACCTTTAATCAGTTATTGCATTGTTAAATACTGCAGCTGGACAATTATGTGCTCACTTACATTAACCTTTATAATTCACATATGTTACAATATCACGATGCACAGCAATATTCTTGGCAGCTCATTCACTTTCCCTACTCTAATTTCCCCTGATGGACAATGATAAAAACCTCTCAAGACCTCCAGTTTATAAACACACTTGTGCAGGTATTGTGAGTGATAGATAAAAGAAGGATAGACTGACGAAGGGGACACAGGGAGAGAGTGGTGGTGTCAGAGGAAGATGAATAGGTTTCAGGGACGGGCAGTAAATGGAAAGAGAGGGAGGAAGATGAACGAATTGGGGAGGGGACAGACAGAGGCAGAGTCAGTGGAGGGGGGAAGATAGATGAATCACTGGGAGAAAAGACAAGCGGGAGAGGAAAGGGCAGGTGGAGGAGAGAGAAGGGGAGCAAATGATGGCTAGAGGGAGAGGAATAAAACAAATAGGACAGGAAGAGGAGAGGAGGATGAGGAGAATGGCTCACATTTGGTAAGACCAACTGTTGACACCCCGGGTGGTGATGAGAGGAGGGTAAGAGGGGAGACAGAAAGAGGAGGAATGAATGAAGAAGACTGAGGGGAGAGAAAGAGACGAGTGGTAGATTTTCATGTGCCAGGGGCAGAGACTCAGAGAGAGAGAGAGAGAGAGAGAGAGAGAGAGTGTGTGTGTGTGTGTGTGTGTGTGTGTGAGAGAGAGATACTTTGGCAGACAGCCTCATGCAGCCCTGGCAGTGGTTGGCATGGTGATATATTTATCCCACTGCTTAAAAGCCCTCACCTTGAGTTGCTAATGCCAGTCAATCAAACCAAGGGGTCATTACACACAAGCAGGGCAGCAGATTGTCTATATTCAAGCCACTTACTGATTATTTTAATTTTCTTAATAATAATCTTTTTCCATGCAGTGAGCATTACAGGCTCATCCTGTACTGTCCAATATTTTTTTTCAACCCACTGAACTTTATTTTAAATTCTGGCTAAAGTGGACAACTGCCCCGTGACACCAGAACCACAGAGCTTCAGATTGTGTGCATCAACATACAATTTAGAGTGTAATATCCCACTTATACCACCTTATTTGGCTCCCAGGATGGCAATATCCATTGGACTGTTGGCCAACCACTTGGGTCAAAAATGAAATGTCTCAGCAACGCTGCATAGACTGCTATAAAACTGGATTCATAAAACCGGATAATTTATAAAAATGTTCTACTTGAACTTTCTCTTAGTATCATTCCCAACATTATGGACATTATTTATCTCTGATTCATAAAAGATGCTAAGTATGAACAATCTTGCTTAAGCAGATTCCAAGAATCCCATTTCAATTAAGGCGATAAATCTCAAACCACCTCAAATTGCCGGCATCTGCCTTGCTTATCTTGCTTATCATATGATACCAGCACAAAAGAGACAGAGACAGCCATGGACCTAAACAGAGAAGCAAACTTTTTGGAAGAAATAGGAAACACTTGTTATTCAGTGGACTAAATCATGGATAGACAAAGCCAAACACGCAGCTTGCAAATATTACTGCTGCAAGAAATGATATGTGGCAGAAAGACTGAAATGTAAAATTCACCACAGGCCTGGGACACCTTTATCCCAAACTACAATATTCTGACATAAACAGCAGGAAGATCCCTTCTGTCAAGTCTAGATATTGCTTAGAGACATCAAAGTAAGGTTTTATGAACAATTTTACATGTTTTTGTCATAGTTACTTTATAGTTAGGATCACAATTAAGACTGCTTTGTAAATGAAGCTGCAGATGATGAGTCCTAATGACTTAAATTAATTCCCTGACTTTTGTTGTTCTAGTGCCACCAAGAGGTAAAAATGTCTTTATTAATTGAGTGTTTCACCATACGCCTGCAAAGAAATATAATTCTAATCAAGTACTGATTATAGAGTGTAGTGTCAGCATGCTAGCAACCTGAAAGTAGCCCTATTATGTTCATTTCCAGCTCCATATTTTTACTCTTGGATTCTGCCAGAGTGGCTTTGCGTGGTTAATAATTCAAAATATGCATCGTGTGATGGGCCTTGATGCAGTCCTGCAGTTCATCCTCTGTGCAAAACAAGCAGTTTTAGCTCCTCTCGCTTTAAGATAACGTTCGCCTGATTGGCAGGTTTTGCATAGGATATTTCAATAAGGAGAGATCATTTGGAAGAATTCAACATGATTTATTGTGATACAAAAATCAATTAATCTATTTGGCGATTAGACTCCGATGACCCATCATAGCAGAACAGAATCCTGGCGGTGACAGGATTTAGGACAGGACCTCCAGAAGTCTAGACACTGGTGGTGGTGAAGATGACGATGGAGGATCTGAGTGACCGGGATGAGGCAGAGATGGGGAGGAAGCAGATCGCACGAATGAGAGTCTGAAAGGCAGAATGACAGAAGAGCACTGACCACTAAAGCATGCAGAGTGGAGGCTGATTGGCTCGCAGAAGGTGAGCAAGGAAACGATTGGACTAGAGTAATGATGTCAGTATTGAGTTTGACAGCGTGGGAAAGTAGAAGTGATGTAAAGAATAGGCTAACAGCCGAACACCCAGAAAGGAAGCAGATGAGTGATTACAGATCTTCCTTATTGAACTTACGCACAAGCTTCATTAGCCTTTAGCTCAAAAGAACACTGTACCAAAGTATAGCCTCAAAGAGCTATTCTTATGACTATTGACTCTTTATGATGGATATTTATTTTATCTTGGTTGACTGTTTGAAATGTAATGAAATTAGTTCACATGCTTCTTAATTTCTCTACTTTTTTAGTAGTTTTTACACATGTCCTCTCTTCTTTCCTCCACTAGCTGCCAACAGAATGCAATGCTACCTGCTTTGGCATAGCTAACATGTCTTTCCACCCCAGCTGGTTATATTTGCGTAGCTGTGATTGACTAGCTACTTACCTGCTTTCTTTTTCTTGGACTCACTAATAAGCCTTCCTCCGAGCTCTTACGTTACGGATCACTGTTTGGTGTCTTCGTGCAGTTTAAAGCTGGTGCACTATCATATGTGTCACAAGACAGGCTGTGTTGCCAATCATTACTTTATTTACCAAAAGTAAAAATAATAAACATGAGGTGTGAGGAATCAGCGGTATCAGTCATGACATGGATGCATGGATAAGTCAAATATCAAGTGTGAAGATGTTGGCAGCAGTGCAGAAGAAGAAACGAACCGAAACCTGGAGGTGTCATTCCTAACAGAATGGTTAGCTCAGGCCTACTTAACTTAGCTTAATGACCCTCTCCACCATTAGACTTCTGCAGGAGAAAAACCTATAGAGCATACAGGAAGGGGAGGGGCCATAACATATGATATAAAAAAAGACATTTTGCATAGGTACAGAGTCAGGTCATGTTGTCGTGTCACTAGAGATTTATTCAATGCCAGCCAATCAGATTTAAACATTATTAGTGGCAATGTAATAAGGCCCCTGCGACAGACTGGCAACCTGTCCGGGATGTACCCCGCCTCTCGCCCTATGACAGCTGGGATAGGCTCCAGCCCCCACCCACGACCCTGAATAGGATAAGCGGAAGAAAATGGATGGATGGACGGATGGATGGATATAATAAGGCACAAAGTTAATCAACTTGGTAACAGCCTTAAGATGGGTCAGGCTTCATTAAGTAATAGATATTAAATGCAGTGGAGATTACAAAGAGATCAAATGTGCCATAATAATTTTTGGTTATATAAGACTTTTTGCATTTGTTGAAACTGTGCAGCTATTAAAAATTAGGTTTGCATTTTCAATTAAAACTGATAATGGTAATGAGCCTGTCGGAGTGTGAGGAAATGGGAAGAGTTTAATAACCTCAAGGCTCCTTCAGGGGAAACAAACAAGAAGAATTTCCAAAAGTTAACCCAAACTCAACGCCGACAGTAGAAGCCTGTTAGGGAGATTTTGCCCTTGTGTTGTGACATTCTTGCTTCCATGACAGCCGTTTACTTGACCAGATCATTAATATATGATGAGCTGCGTTAAAACATACGTGAGAACAGATGAGAAAAGAGAGGAATAGGCGGGAGGGGGTAAAAGAACAGAATGACGCCAGATATGGAAAGACGAGTGGCTGTTGCTTATTTATCTCTCTTTGTCTGTCTTCAGCGCTGCTTGTTTTTCAGGATTTCTTTCCGCCCATGACAAAGATGGAGAATGGATAAATAGAAGCTACAATAAAGTAATGTCAGCCTAGTTTATCTGCCACATTTCTTACTCTTCTTCTCTGTCTCTGTAGACCTTTCTGGGCTTTCTTTTTTTCCCACCCTGGATTTTACACGCTGAATCTTTGTGTTTGACTTTAATCTCTCCATCTGTTGGTCCCCATTGACTGATCCGTCCTTCATTCTCAGATTTGCTTGCTTGTTTCTTTGTTTCTGTTGTAATTCCATATTCTTTGTTTCAAAATGTTCTCCTCTAGCCTCATTTCCATCCATTCATCTCTCCATGCATCAAAAAAAACTGATGTGAATCTATAATTAAAAGCTGCTGAAAGCATTTGCAGTAGGGGGTAAGTGGCAACTGGCAGCCGCAACATTTAAACAACATTTATCTGAAACATAAGTGGTCAGGTTGGCCACTACTGTATGTATCTTGGTCATTACCATGGCAAACCTCATGACAGCTAACCTTAATGACAGCTTCAAGCTGTCAAGTTGAAGAGTCTGAGATGGTTTGTAAGACTACAGTCACACTACGGAAAACGGTGGTTGGAGACCGCGACATGAACAAAGTTATTGCAACCATATGCAATGAACTTGTGATATTGCTGCCTGTGAAATAGCTGCTTCGAAGACGAGGACCAGGTTTGTTTGTGATAATATGACTGATTAACTGTGATAAATCACCAAAAATTGCAAGTCCAGCCAATCCAGCTAGAAACTTTTAGATCTGAAACAGACATTCAGAAATTCCTCCACAGACAGCGATTTAACTGCAAAATGACATTGGCGCTTGGCAACCTTGAGTTGAGTTGCCTGTTGCCTGAGATGCATCACAGACAGGCTGTGCTCATCGGGGCAGACTGACTTAGACTGATTGCAACATGTTGGCAATCTGATAGCGTTTATAATTCAGACAGCAGTTATTTGCAGATGTTCATCATATTTGTCTGAGAGTGATTGTAATCAATCCGAGTCACACCGCTATTGTTTGGAAACAGGCTGCCACCCACCTGGCGACCTGTGTAATCGCCTTGTGATCAAAAGTGGTTACCCAGAGGTTGGAGCACACTCATGCAACCAGTTGGTCACTGCAACTACTTGTGGTCTCCAACAGCAAAAAATTTAATGCAGTCACAGGACAACCGCCAAGTTGCAAGGAGGTTGCCATCCTATTTTTGCTCCAGTGTGACTGAGCCACGAGATAGGCTGTTGTGTATCAGCATTAGATCCAGAGAACTATAGTATTTAAAAAAAAAAAAAAAAAAGTTTTAATATGACACATTGTTAAAATTCTTCATCAGTGTTTCCCTGTTTATAAAAAAATGGGGGACAAGGGTGCAGTTTAAGAATCTTTTATTTTACAGAAGATACTTAAGCAATTAAGATTAGCTCAGGGGTGACTTTGCAGGTGGATTCAGTGTGAGGCCAGGGCAGACATTTTTACAAGTGCACTGATGTCTTTGTATTTGTGTGAGCTATGAAGCTGGCTGGCAACAATAGATCAACAAGGCAGGGTACATTTATCCCTGAGTTTGTCCTTAAGGACTGCACAGTTTCACCTGGTTGCCGATGACGAGGCAACCAAATCACTTTGCATTTGATTTGTGAAGTTGCAAAAATCTGCAAGGTGCATTTTTTTTTAACTGCCTGAAGGACAAAATTAATTGCTGCTATATGATCCTAATAAACTGTCGCTGCTGTACTGAACTGTAGCCGCTGCCGCCATTCCTTCACGGGAAAGATGCAAAATGGCTATCAGCGCAAGCTGTTATATAAGCTATTACATAAAGTCAAAGTGTTTGGTCAAACCTCTGACCCAAGTTAAATGAACCACATCAAAAAACTTGTCAACTAACTCACAGATTCATGCGCTCTCATGAGGTCGGGTGATTTCCTTTGGAGGCACACTGTGTGCCGTCATTCCTCTGTACCCAAAACCCTTTCATAGTATCACTCAGGGATCCTGCTATATTTTTTTCTCACTTTCTAAATGGACAAATTACAGAAAAAGGGCTAACTGCCATCTAAAAAAAGCCAAGCTTGTGGGTCTGTCTGTCTTCTGTCATCGACATCATGAGGCTGAGCTACATTAAGCCCTCAATCCTGACTCTCCACGCCAAATACAAACCAATTCACTCCCTTTCACTCAATTTTTGTCATTGAGCATATTTTCTTTAAAATTTTTATACTTGTCTCCCCACTCTGTTTCCTTTTTTCTTTTCTTTCTTTTCTTGAAATCTGTTAAGTGCAATCTTGTCCTCATGAGACCATCTTCAAGTAGCACATCACACACAGCAGAGGTAGAAAGAGATGCGGGGGGGGGATTCAACATTCTCAATTAGGACACAGAGCCGGAGAGACAAGCAGCTTTTTTTTGTGTGTGTGTGGCTCTCCTACTAAAAATATAAACATATCAGAGGAATATATTTTCCAAATTTGGAACAGTAGCAACACATATATGTGCAGATTACATCCCCCAGCGGCAAACCAATGGACAGTCACATGTCATACGCTTTATTTTGCAGCAACTGAATTTCCCAGTCCTCGTTCATGCAAATGAAACATAGAATTGTGGAGGAGGGAGAGGTAGTGAGAGGGAGGTTGTGAGGGTGGAGGATGATCAGGGGAGAAATGAAAGGGTGTTTGCGTGCAAGTGTGCAGAATGTGCGATATTCACTTTGCCACTTTCATGTGTGCATATTGCACATGTGTGTCGCCTCCTTTCTGTTCTACTTGCTTTCTGTTCCAAACTTAATGTGGGCGACATTTGTGATCAAATCTTTATTCCCTTGTCTTTATTCTCCTCATTCTTCCCCTCATTTTCCCTTCCATAACTAATTTCTGTCCCTCTCTTTTCTCTCTCCCCCCCCATAATTTGATCCATGCTATTTTCACTTCTGATCTGAGCCTCTCTTCGTGTCAGTCGTTTCTTTCATTCTGTCTTCCAGTTAATACTCTTGTCATTTCTGGCTGTTGTGCAGTTTTTTTCCTCATCCCTTCTCTTCCATCCTTTTCCTTCATCTCTTATATTTCTCATATTTTTCTTCTGTTCTCAGTGGAGTAGGAGAGAAAAGTAGCTCCTCTGGATTATAGTGCATCATGCAGGGATTTGTGTGTGCATGTGTGAGAGAGGTAATGTATGCGTGATGTGATTTGTGAGTATAATTTTACACAATGTAATAAGGTTAGGATTGCACACATGCTGTATGTGTATGAAACTGCAAACTGCAAAGTGAGTGTATACTGTATATCACATGCTGACACTCTCTTTCATGACTTCATGGTTTCTATACCAACCATACATTGTTATGCTCCATGCTGTCACATTCTTTCTCATCTCTTGTTCTTCAAACTCTTCTGATGATAACTAATACAAGGTGAGAAAGATGTTATATTTATCTTCTTCTTCATCAGTCACTTTTTGTAATAACTACCACACTGCCTGCTTCGAAATGATCTCTATTAACAAATTCTGCTTATGAATTTACATGACTTCTTGCACCAGAAGCTTTGTAGTACATTTGTAATTTGTGTGCATTTGACCAATTGTGCTTGAGCAGGCTTTGGGTGCATGCAGTTAAACAGTCTGTGTGGACAGCCAAATAGGGGTGGCATTTGCTGAAATGAAGCAGATAACTATTGGCTGACAAAGACTGAGCTTTTATTAGCTTTTTAAATTATCTGGAGAAACTGAAATCTTTGCCCTTTTATCCGGTGGCTACACTGAAAGCCCAGAAAAAAAATAGCCATTGACCCCCAGGGGCAAAGTCAGCAGACTGGCCAGTGGGTTTCCAGATTATTGTTAACACAAACACTGTGGTGCTAAAAGAGCTCCTTAAACACCTCACAGGCAGGCAGTCTTATAGGCTGTTTATTCTCACCATTGTTGATAGTGGTGTGCACCAAAAAGTCATGACGTTACTGCCAGCCTGTGACGTGTTTTGGTGTTTCGGTTTGTCGTGTACCTCCTCCTGGATGCACAAGTGTGCAAGCAGTGTGCAAGCAGGCCAGTCTGTCTGCAGGCATTTCAATGATATACAAGTGCTTTGGAGAAAACCTCAGCAATCGCTTTGTATACTGTTTGGACTTCTTTGATTCCTACTCCAGCTTTGTGCACTCACAGTTTTGAAGTAAAACAGATGAATGGTCAAGAAAAGCACAAACAGAGATTCACTGATTTATATATACACCTACGGCCACTTTATTAGGTATACCTGTTCAAGTGCACGTTAACACAAATATCTAATCAGCCAATCACATGGCTGCAACTCAGTGCATTTAGGCATGTAGACATGGTCAAGACAACCTGCTCAAGTTCATGAATGGGGAACAAAGGTGATTTAAGTTACTTTGAATGTGGCATGGTTGTTGGTGCCAGAAGACCACACCAGATATCACTCTTGTCAGCTAAGATCAGGAAACTGAGGCTACAATTTGCACAGGCTCACCAAAACTGGACAACAGAAGACTGGAAAAATGTTGCCTGGTCTGAGTCTCGATTTCTGCTGCAACATTCAGATGGTAGGGTCAGAATTTGGTGTTAACAACATGAAGCATGGATCCATCCTGCCTTGTATCAACGGTTTCAGTGCTCCTGCTGGTGGTGTAATGGTGTGGATATATTCTTAGCACACTTTGCACCCCTTAGTACCACCTGAGCATCATTTAAACACAACAGCCTACCTGAGTATTGTTGCTGACAATGTCCATACCTTTATGACCACAGTGTACCCATCTTCTGACGGCTGCTTCCAACAGGAAAACCTGCCATGTCACAAAGCTCAGATGATCTCAAACTGGTTTCTTGAACATGTCAGTGAGTTCACTGCACTTAAGTGGCCTCCACAGTCACCAGATCTCAATCCAACAGAGCACCTTTGGGATGTGGTGGAACAGGAGATTTACATCATGGATGTACAGCCAACAAATCTGCAGCAACTGTGTGATGCTATGCTATCATGTCAGTATAGATAGATAGATTCCAGGTTTTTGCTAATTGTCCACCAGTTCTTGCCTTATTAACTTTTAACCTTTCTTTGATATCCGCCATCATTTTGTACCAGTGCTTTACCAAGCAATGTACCCAAAAGTAGCATCTGCAGCAGCTGCTCCGTGAAAACAAACACCAGCTGTGCCTACAACTACAGCAGATTTGTCACTAAAGTACCCTGAATGCTGCGTGACAGGATTTCCAAAGCTCCATTTGACTGCAGGTTTAACAAGTTTGCTAAAATATACAAATCACAATTTTATTTGGAGTATAGTGGAGTCTTAAGAGATAAAATACTGAAATATTGGAAATACCTATTACTACCACTTTGGTGGAGAAATACACAGATGACACTTTATGGTTCACAAAAGGGTATCAAGAGTATCTTTCTAGAGAACCATAAAATGTCATCTATGTGTTTTCGAACTGATAGTGGGTCATTTGTGCCAAAATCATATTAAATTTCCTGTGTGAGAAGCCGAGGAAACTTTTTTTTTTTTTTTTTTTTATTTAGCCCTC
>VUQI01005347.1:50138-64159 GCA_015106735.1 Paratilapia polleni
TTCCTAGGAAATTTTTTTTTTTTTTTTTTTTAAATTCTCCCTTATCTGTTTCAGCTTTTCCTTCTTAGCTGCCTTAATTTAGTCTCACTTCATATCCTGGTCTGTGTCCCTTCCTCATCATCCTCCTCATCTTCATGTCCTGCTTCTCTTACCTTTTCTCTTCTTCCTGCATCCATATCTCCCCGTATCCCTCTTTCTCACCCTCGGTTCATCCCCAGTACCTATCTCTTTCCCTCTTCCCACATACACACCAGAGATGCAGCTTTATTACTCACCACAGTCAGAGACCACTCAGTATATGTGTGTATTGTGCAGTTTCTCATTATGCGCTCCGTGATATCATTAAGAGGGGTGATATCTCTCCCCTAAAGAGCTTTTTATCTCTCACTCTCTCTGCTGGCCTCTCTCAAATTGTTGTGTTTGTGTTGCTTCCACACAGACGAGAAGAGCTAAACGAATGACTTCTCTCAGCCTACCTGCTCATGTAGAAGCATATGTGGGTGTGTGAGAAATATTCAGAACAATTCATATCATTTGATTGCACACAGCTCTTCAAAAACTGAAAAGTCCCACTGATTCCTGTGTTAGCAGTTTTCACACTGATTTAATTTATAAAGTCATTTCTGGTATTGTGACAGTCGAAAGCGTCAAACTGCATTAACATTTTGGCAATTTTAGTAGGAAATTCTTAGATAATAAGATAAGATCAGGTAATTACAATTAACTAAACGGGTTCAAGTTCATAGTCTGTTGTTTGCAGTACATTAACTTCTTAGACAGCTTGTACTATTTATTATTTAAAGGGAACCTATTATGCTCATTCATAATTCCATATTCTTATTCTTGGACTCTACCAGAGTACCTTTGCATGAGTCACAGTTCAAAATAAAAGTTTTTTTGTTTTTTTTAATTTATAATGGGTCTTGGTGCAGCCCCTTGGCTCATCCACCGTCTGAAACAAGCTATTTTGGCTCCTCTCCATTTAAGCCACCTTTCGTCTGATTGGATGCTCCTTGCAAAAAGAAGGTTTGAACAGCAGGTCGGTGTGAACAGCTGTGTGCCTGAGACGACTGTATTAAGGATATCCCCTCTAGGTGACATCACAGACCCAAGAGTAGAAAAGACTGTGAAACAAAGTGTTTTGAGCAGCGTGAAACCTGAGCTTTAGGCTCACGGGATTATTTTACTACATAGGCTTACCTCATTATGTGAGGTTAAGGAAAAGTATATTAGGTACCCTTTGAAGCTAAGAAATGCAAAGGGTGTCATGCGTATGTACTCAGTACTTGGGATTCAAACTGAAATACATCTTAGTAGCAAATTTCAACATACTATTTAAACACGGTTCACATTAACCTATTGTTGGAGGTAGGAGTGTTCTGGTAGAAAAGCTGATATGGACATATGTAGACCATGAAAACATAAGCATTTAAAGCTGAGTAAGCAGAGGAACGGCGTTCATCCTATTTTAAGAAACTGCAAGACCATTGCGTTTATTTTGCAGTAAAACTGGCCATTTTGAAGTAAAGGAAAGTGAGGCCAGGATTGCAGTGACACTGAAAACTGAGCTGCACCCCACTATGACTGGACAAATGTAAGCTATAGCAGGAAGCACTCAATACTTCATTTTAATTTCAAATATCAGTGATAAAGACTGCATGCAGTGTGGATTACTCATGTCATAGCTGATAAGAGCTGATCTACCTAATAAGAGCAGCGATGCTCACCCAGCTGATACTTTTTACCAATAGAACAACTGTAGAATTTTTAATTTCACCATGATTACAGTGTAAAACTCATATGTTTTAATATCTAGTTAGAGCTAGAGTCAACAAATGGAGTGAAGCCTGCAAGCTAGTACAGTTCAGTTCATCCCTCACTCTGTTGATATAATTTACCAAACACACCCTCCCAATTTGGTGGTCTATCTAAGCTAGAATTTTCCCATCTCCCCCTCTGACATGTCAGTGCCGCTACTGCCCTGCATCGCTGCCAGCTGTTTCGACCCCTCCAGCACCCCAGCATCCACCTGTCGGCTCTCAGGGGATAATAACTCATCACTCTCCAATTTGTGTGCATCATATTTGCAGGGAGTGACGAGCTCGGAGCCTAACTGTGTTTTTCTCCTGTAATAAATCATTTCTAAAGTGATTCGTCTGACTGAACTGGGTTTCAGTCTGTTTCAAATTCTTTTTAGTGCATTTACATTTAGACGTTTTAAAATTTGCTAATTATTTAATGCACCTAAGATGCATAAAGTGACTAAATGGGATCTTGGCTACTTCCCTCATCAATAAAGAAATAGATAGTGTGCACAGAGTGCTGGACTTTTCCAAACTTTCCAAACAGTTGCTTAATCATTCAATTCTGGATCTGTGAGACAGTGTACCTCTAAGATTTATGTGTTGGACCACACCTGGTAAACTATCAAAATCTGTAGCAGACTGCTGTTCTTCCTTTTGGACTGTAATCAAATTTTTGTAATCCTGTTACTTGTTGTCCATTACCGTCCTGGCAGCCATCTGAAGGTCTGCTCAAGCTATACGGTCCCTTCTTGGCGTCTCTCCTTTGCTTTGTTTTAAAGAGTCGAGCAGGCAGACTTCTGGCTTCCATTTTTCAACTTTTACCCTTTAAACTATAATATTTTACCATCTTGATTTTACTGCATGGCGGCAATTCCCTCACTGAGCGTGTGCGCATGTGAAAGAGAGATTTAGTGGTTCCACCAGAAGGCACAATGGTAAAACTGGAGTGTGTGTATAAATCAAACTCACTCAAGAAAATGAATTGTTAGCTGCTGCAGTTCTCTGAGATGCTTTTCATCTAAAAAATATGGTAGACTGTCTTTCAGTCCCTGAAACAACATTCACGCACACTCACACACACACACACACACACACACACCTAGGCGCACAAACACATCCCGTAGTTACAAATCAAAAGGAGAAATGGAGCCAGGAGAAAATGGAAAGAGATGGAGACAAAGATATAAAGAGAGGTTTTGTCCATTAAGTAATGCAATGAGGTCTCAACTAATCAAATCAAACTGTCGCTCAGTCCCTCGCTTCTGTAAGAACTTTGGAGCCACATGCAAACACACAGGTACGCTGCGATGGTATAAAACTTATCCATTAAATTGATTTACAGCTCACTTGATTCTGTCTGGGGCTTTTCAATCAACAATACCTTTTGTTGACCTTTTTTTTTTCACTCTGTTTCACTGCCGTTCTAAGTGTCTACTTCTGGCAGTGCAAGTTCTGTGTTCAGTGAACCTGGTATGTGTCTGTTTTTTGTGTCAGTCTGTTGACAGACTGGGGCGTTGAGGCTATGCTCTCACAGAGGAACTTTCTGGGGAGCAGGTGTCAAAAAGTAACAAGGTAGAAATATAGGGGGAAGGTGAGAGGGAAGGGAAGGATTTAAGATTAAGTATAAAGAAAGAACGTCACAAATTTAGCTTACACTAGAACCTGTAGGCCATCACAGTTTGTGATAGCTTATACCTACTGGTTACAATGTTGGACACTAAATCATTTTTGGAGCGGGTAGGAGCATTTGAATCTTGCTTCATCTGGAATGACTTTTGTCTGTGCTTAATGTAAATTCTCATGGGATCTTCTTTGCACTGGAAAAGAAAAAGGTATTCATAACAGTATTCCTAATCACTGCCATAGAGGAAGACCACAGATCTATCAAAACAAGTGGGTGGGGCAATGATTGACTCTAAAGCACATGATCATAGGACCAGCCCATCCTTGTTGGTACCTCATTAGCAGATGTGTATGTTACTTCATGGTCACGGTAAAAAGAAAGTACACCCTCTGTCAATTCGAAGGTTTTATGTATCAGAACATAATAAAAATAATCTGGTCCTTAGCAAGTCTTAAAAATAGGTAAATACTACCTTAGATGAACTACAAAAATAACATATTACACAGTGTC
Source organism: Paratilapia polleni (assembly GCA_015106735.1). Lineage (NCBI taxonomy): Eukaryota > Metazoa > Chordata > Actinopteri > Cichliformes > Cichlidae > Paratilapia > Paratilapia polleni. The sequence goes on from VUQI01005347.1 coordinate 54,078, forward strand.
ATTATTTATTTAACAAAGATTAAGCCAAAATGCAGAAGCAATGTGTGAAAAACGATCTCCTCTGTACACCAAAGTATTCTAGAGTCAAATGTGAGGCCATCTGTCCAACAGCTTAAGCTTGGCCAAAACTGGATCATGTAACAGGACAATGATCCCAAGTACAGCAGCAAATCTACAACAGAATGGCTGAAAAAAGAAAAGAATCACGGTATTGCAATGACCCAATCAAAGTCTAGACTAGTGGAAGTTCATTAACTGTCCCCAGACCAGTGTTGTTTCTGACTCTGGAGTCTTTGCACAAGCACCCATTTTCAAACCCTTTGTTTTAACTATAGAACAAGGATGGTGTTAAAGGCCTAATCCTTAATATCAGTTACAGGTACATTCATATGGATAAATGAATACTAATGCTGGGATAGACTCTAGCCGCCTGTGACCCAGTGTGGAGCTGTTTATAAAATGAATGGATGACTGAATTTATCATAGTACAGTAGGAAAAAAAGGAGAGAAAAAAATCACATGAAATGACCTTAAGTGATGAAAGTCAGAGAGATGACAGAGGGGTGGGGTGGGGGGGTAAAGAAAGGGCTAAAAAAAATGTAATGGGTTAGAGATGGAGAGAGGAGGGTACAGATGGGAGTGCTGCTATAGCCAGCACCAGCTATGAATAATGAAAGCGCTACAGTGAGCGCTCGTGTGTGTTGGTGGGTTGTGTGAGATGTCCAATTTGGCTCAATTAATGCGTACTATGTTCATGAATCCCCAGGTATTTGTTGGAACATGTTTTCATGCATAACTTGCTTGTGTGAGACGAATTGTTTGCATGTTTGTATTTGTGTATGTGTGTGTGTGTATGTGTGTGTGTGTGTGTGAATTTGTATCACTAGTGAAGCATGAAGCCATATGGGGGTGGCTGCCTGTCTGTTCGCACAAACCACAATCTGTGTAACGTGTGTGACGTAAAACTGATTATTATGTGATTATTGGAGTCCTGAACTTGAAAAACTTGTAATAACAGGCAGTACTTTCCAGTTTTGCAGTCTGCTTGTGGGGTGTCCAGCAGAAGATCTCAAATAGACAAATCCTACCATGAAAGGAAAGCAGTGTGTCAGATGTAAGGCAAAGCCCATGAGCTAGTTTAAACTATTGACCAAATTCACCATGGTGCTATAATTTGACATACTCTACTTTCTGCAGTATAACTGTAGGGAAGAAGAAAACTGCCAATAAGTAAACATGGATATGAACGACATAGGTTTCAATTTGGCAAAGAGGGAAATACATTCACCACGCTTGTTAGACCTCAGGGACACGCTGCATGCCGATTCAAATGAAATTATTTAATGCTATTTCGATTGAGGTTTGGGAGGTTCTGTCGCTTCAAAGAATGAATGAAGTCACGTAGTATGTCACAGTGAGAAAGCTTCTTTCCTATTATAAGATAAGAAGTCATAGTTACAAGGTAGTAAGCCATAATTATTTTATTTATAGGGGCAGGATTGAGGAAGACTGTTAATAGCTAAACATGGATATAAAGAATTCAGGTTTAAAAACTTTCTAAAAAATTTTCTTTCTTTGGAATAGCAGGAGGACAAAGAGTCTGTAATTGGTGTGGGAGGAGTCTTTTATGATGTTATGGGTTCTTTATGCTCTGCTTTCTGCTTTCTATGAAGGATTTTCACATGATTTTTGTCAGTGTTTGTGCATCTTTGTCTTCCTCCATCTGGCTGGTTTACAAACCCCAGAGAACAACTTGTTCTTCCAATAACTCCTGCAGAGTAGACCTCCTTGCTCCTCCTGCAGACACGGCTCCAGCTTTGTGAGCTCTCTTTTTTGGCTCACTTTCATCTCTTTTGGTGGGGGTGCAGATGCTGTATGGAATCTCAGGCTAAATGTTGGCCGCAAGCCTGACAAAAGGCTTGAAGTGGTGTTATCTCTGTGTCTATGATACATAACTTCCTCCATCAGGCCCTCTCTACACAGCCAGGTGACAGTATGACTTTAAGTGCCTGACAAAGTTCTCCAAGGAGTTTAAGGTACAACCCTTTTTTCATTGGCCTGATTCTTTTGGTGCTGTGGTTTGTGGAAGTTTTTATCTCAGGCTGTTTCAAAACTCCAGCAGGACACATCACATGGTGGATTCTTTCACTAAAGCTCTGTCTGTGATCAGTTCTGCTTTAACAGTCTCCAACCATAAAGTGGAGGAGGACAAAGCTGAGGGGGTTTGAGGATTTGAATTCCAGCTTTAGGATGCCTCCTATCATTGTTGGAGACAAGCCTCTGGTCTCCACTGCCACGCTACGATCACAGATCCATTTTCTATCACCTCACAGAAATCATCCATAAAGCATTTTTTGTCCACCCACACAACATCCCAGCTGGATAGACAAGGCTCTGAGAGGTGTCGCTGGTACTTTATGATCTCATCGTCTGTGATCTTTCTGGAAGACTTTGGTATTTCTGATCTGCTCCAACATTTCCTCCTAGACAGACTCAGAGAGAAACTGAGAAAACAACCAGCTCTCATCATCACTAGGTGTCTGGGAGGGAGTGGAGTCTCCTGCAGGCTTAGTTTCAGTGACTGGAGAGGAGGCTGGGAAATGAGGGAGGAGATGTGCAGTAGCTCAGAGCTGGTGCTGGTCTGAGCCTCAGCTCTCGCCAGGTTAACTCTTATAGGTGAAAGCTATCAGAGGTGGTAACCCTAAAACAGTATTTTTTTGGAAAAAAAATGTAAATAGTTTTTGATGTGTGTCAGTTAGAATGATTATTTCCTTGGGAGAACAGTTTATTAAAAATAAAAATTACATCATCTGATTGCCTAGGTGTAGATTTAGGGTTAGGGTTGGGATCGTCACCCATGACAATCTGTCCATGCTTTTGAGAGAGGGTTAGGGTTAGGGTCAAACTTTGCTGTCCTTTGGAGATGTTACTTGCAGGCTCAATGCAGCAACTGACGAGGTGAATGTTGGGGAAATTAGACAACTAAGCAGTGGTTTATACAAAGAGTCAGTGCAAAGTGACAAGATCAGCACCAGTTGGACAAAAAACTGATAACTGCTGATAAAATAAATATCCATTGTTTTCTTGTTTATCCAGTGACCTACATACTATGCCTTATTTGTCAATTTGGCAAATAGTACTTTATGGTCAAGGTTCTCTGTCCTCATGCGTGTCTGTGTGTGTCTGTGTGTGTCTGTGTGTTCGTGTGTGGGTGTGTGTGTGGGTATATGTGTCTTGTCACACTGGATTAACTCAGTGTGTATTAAGTTGTAACCCCTCACATCTCAGTAGACTATGCATTACTGATTGTCCTCTTCCAGCCTCTTTTCTCTCTGTCGCCTTGTTTTTCTTCACTCAGTTCTTGATTTCAGGTGGAGCTTGACAAAAGCATTATTTTAAATATAGGGAAATGACCATTAAAGCTAAACTTAGTCAAAGTGCTGGTTTAAGGTGCAGTTTTTGGATTTCATAGTAATGCTTGTTCAAATGTAATTACTTTAAAACTGAATGATTTTCTTTCATCTTTTGTAATTTTGGAATAATCCAAACTTTGACAAACCTGCTGTGTAACAACTGCTGAGCTACAAAAATTCCCTGCTCAGGAAAAAGGTTTAACAATGTCTGCTTAATTTTTTTAATCACTCAGCATTACAGTGTATTGTTAGTTAGGATAATACTGACTCAAAGGAAGTTTAAGGTGCATTTCAGTGGAAGAAACACCAAACAATTAAAGAAAAGAAATCATTTGTAAAATATAACCAAGCAGGAAGAACACATAAGTGCAGTTCCTCTAATGGCTCCAAGAGTGAGTCAGTCCGAATAGACTCTTAGGATAAAATGTCCAACTTTACAGCATTAAAAAGCATGTTTACAGCCTTGCACAAAAACAGTTTTGCCCTCTATGCATAGTTGTATGAATAGTGATTTTTTTTTAAAAATAAATCATCCATCTGGATACTGGAGATAGAGTCGTGGCCTGACACAGGGAGCTTTAAGGCTTCAAAATGCAGAGTCCAAAACCACTGGGTGACATCACAGTGTCTACATCCATCATTTATGTACAGTCTATGAATATAACAACTGTAGTCTCTCTTCTCTCTCTGTTCCCTCTAGTCCTTCTGGTCCTCCTAAATACATTAGCATGTAGTAATATGTGTTTTTTTCCTCCTTTTGTTTCACATCTGATTAAACAATATTTTAATTTCTTATCCAACACTGCTTGAGAGTTGGCTGCTCATGCTGATGTGATGCTGGAAATAGCAAATCCAGGAAGTTATATGCACTGTTGCCTTGACAGCTCGCCAGTGATAAAAATGGACTTCCACTTGTCTTCCCCACCATCACTCTGTCACAGTCCTTTCTCCACCCTCCATATATGTTTCCCCTCCATCTCTTTCTCTCTCCCTCGTATTTCTCTGTTGAAGCGAAGCCTATTTTCCGCATTAGAGTCAACATGGCTGACAGTGAAACGTACGATGACACAGCCTGGTGGAAATGAACACTCTTTCTTCCTCTCTGCTTGTCAGACACAGATGGATTGTAGTGATGAAGATTATAGAGTCTGAGTGAAACAGGCCAGAAAGGCACCAAACTGATGAAATTTCCTTAGAAGCACCAAAACTGCTGTATGTCGTGCACAAATAACAATTAAACAGACGTATTACACATTAGAGAAATACTTTATAAACTATAAAAGTAGTTCTACAATTTAAAGTGTAGATAAAATCAGTGCATGTGACCAAATAGTTTGAAGAAACTTTTTCTCAATTGAAACTAAATTTAAAACATAATTGGAAGCATACTTGATTGAAGCTTTGTGCTTTCTTTCTTTGCTTGACCTTCTGCTTTGAGGTAGATAAAGAATCTCCCTTTCTCTGCCTTGTTGTATTTAACTAGTTTCATATTTTATGGTCTTAAAAATAATAATTGGCTGTCATGACTTCTCTATGTGCCATTTTGGAGACGTATTACTGTAACTTTAACTGCTCTCCCTGGCTTCTGCTTTCCACATATGCACTTGGAAGGCCGGGGAGGTCCCATAAGTATGCCATACCACCAAATATAGTTTACTGCAGACAGAACAGTCTTCTTTTGATTGTAGTGGTCCCGACTGAACTCTGTTTGATTCAGTCAGACAATTCTGTTTAAAATGTTTATTTACAGCAAGCAGCAACATAAAGTTTAGTGTATAGACTTTGACCTCATCTCCCACAGAATATAAATGCAGAGGTATGTTGGGTAGTGGTGAATAAATATCATCCTACTATTCAGAACAGGCAGTGATACTGTGGTGCAAAGCAGAGGCAGACATAGGAAATTATCAACTTAGATAGACCATCAAAATTAAAGGGAATGCCTTTGATAGAAGGTGATTAGGGTGCATGTTGTCTGTATGTATTTCAAGTTTCACTGCCTGAAAGTCACAGTCATGTAAAAAACAAAGTTTTCACAGGACTCTGTGCAGTTCTGTGAAAAACTAAGTGCACCCCATGATTCAATAGCTTGTCAAATCACCTTTAGCAGCAGTAACTTGAAATAATTGTTTTCTATATGACTTTGTCAGTCTCTCACATTGTTGTGGAGGAATTCTGGCCCACTTCAACATTCCTTCAGTTCATTGAGGTTTGTGGGCATTTGTTTATGCACAGCTCTCTTAAGGTCCCACCACAGCATTTCAGTCAGGTTGATGTCTGGACTTTGACTGGACCATTGCAACACCTTGATTCTTTTCTTTTTCAGCCATTCTGTTGTAGATTTGCTGCTGTGCATGGGATCATTGTCCTGTTGCATGACCCAATTTGGGCCAAGCTTTAGCTGTCGGACAGATGGCCTCACATTTGATTCCAGAATACTTTGGTATACAGAGGAGTTCATGGTCGATTCAGTAACTACAAGGTGCCCAGGGGCTTGACAGTTGGTATGAGGTGTTTTTGCTGATATGCTGTGTTTGGGTTTCACCAAATGTGGCGCTGTGCATTATGGCCAGACATCTCCACTTTGGTCTCGTCTGTCTAAAGGACATTTTTCCAGAAGTCTTGTGGTTTGTTCAGATGCAACTTTGCAAAGCTAAGCTGTGCTGCCATGTTCTTTTTAGAGACAAGAGGCATTCTCCTGGCAGCCCTTCCAAACAAGCCATACTTGTTCAGTCTTTTTCTAATAGTACTGTCATGAACTTTAATATTTAACATGCTGTCCTTTGGACAGATGAAGCCTGTAGAGTTTGAGATGGAGCTCTTGTGTTTTTAGCAGTTTCTCTGAGCATTGCACGGTCTGATCTTGGGGTGAATTTCCTGGGACGTTCACTCCTGGGAAGATTGTGGCATTGTGTTAACACACACCTGAATGCTCCAGACCAGAAAACTGCCAAAACGTCTGCTTTTATAGAGGTGCTCACACTTGCTGATGATCAACTAATCAACTGCATTTGATTATCAGCACCTGACTGCTGCTTACCTTCTTAATTCATATGGAAGCAGTAAAGGTGTACTTAGTTTTTCACACGACTACATAGGGCAACCCTAATCATGTTCGCTTTAGTGTTTTTTGTGTATTCTAATTGTTACTTAAGGTTAGATAATAAAATGACCACCCATGACAATGTTTTTCATGTAGGGGCAGCAGAAATGACCTCATGTCCGATTACAACCTGTCAGGGTGAAAGCTTTAATAGGCTGGTCCCTTGCCAAGAGCAACCTCTTACTATGATGGAGAACATAAAACTAAAAAGGTAATTATCTGGACAGCACACACTAAGCCTCGTCTTTCTCTTTATTTCAACAGGAAGATCATTGAGGTGAAAATCATTGATGATGAAGAGTATGAGAAGAATAAGACCTTCACCATCGAGCTGGGAGAGCCTGTTCTGTTGGAGATAGGACAGAAACATGGTGGGTCTGTCTGCCTTTGTTTGTGTGTGTGTGTGGTGTGTGTGTGTGTCTGTGGCTGTTCAAGAGAATATAAAGAAGTTGGGAGAGGGAGCAGGAACAAGTAAAGAGTGACAGACAGGATGACGTCTTTATTTATCAGCAAGCAGGCCCAGTGCGCATCTGTCGCTTAGAGACAAGGTGAGACTGCATTGATTACCTGAAGCCTCCAATCTAAACTCAGATTAACTGTGGAAACATTTCACTTTGAGCCACTGAGGATGTGACTTGGAAAGGATTTCAAAAACACTGGCCCTGAGCTGGGATGTGTTTTTGAAATAACTGTGTCACACGGGGGAGAGGGGTAATAACTTATCCCAATCAGCATCTGCTCCGCTTAATGATCATCCACATAAGGAGCTTTAGTGTATGCAGTATATACAAAAGCCAAAAAGCTTCTTCTTCTTGTTCTCTGGATTCGCTGTAGTATTGCAATATGGTCACAGATGGAACACATTTTGCAGTTTATTCATAGCAAATGAACCATTTTGATCAGCTTCTTGCCTCTTGCCCTGTCATTTCCTGCTTTAAAATCCATAGAGATCGAAATCCAAGAATCTAAAAAATTTAGGCCCTCTCACTTCTTTTTTTTTTAAGAATGTAGAAAGCTTTAGATGAAAGTTTAAAAGGCTCATTACACCAGACAGACAGCTGATCTCTACTGAGTGACTCAAGGCTAAAGAGAACTGATGCTCAAAGTCAATAAGTCGTTTCTTTCTCTTACTTCTCTTAAAATAATTTCCACTCCCTTTCAAGTTTACAACACGCCCAATGCAAATCTGCCTTATTTCACTTAGAGGCGGGACACTTCCTTTGTCTGTCTTTGTTGCCTTGCTAATTTATTATTGACTGCATATTGTGATCCTTAAAAGGATCCATTCCTTATAGATTTCCCCTTGATTGGCTAATCCATTAAAATCATTTTGCACAATACAGATTAATCTCACTGTCTTTGCAGCCTTTCTAAAGCCATGACTCTCAATCACCATGAAATCTGATAGAGCTGTTTTGTAGTACACTCCAGACACACCTCAGTTAGTCCCTTAACTTTCCACCTCATGCCATCATCAGGCCAAATCTTCAGTTTTTGCAGTACAAAGCGTTAGCTTTAGTTGGATCCTATGTTTAGTGCTAAACATGTTAGAAGTGTAACTTTGAGCCTGTTAGCATCCTCAAAGAGCCACTAATGTGGAAGCCACTTGTATTCAGCAAGCCACATCTGTTTATTACAGGTGTCACAACCAACAAGTTAAAGTTTTTTCTAACAACAATCCCTCACCATGGTCTTTTGAATAATAACTGGTCTTATGGAGCTCCCAGGCAATTAGACACACTAGATTGAAACCTCTGTTTTATCTGTCTTTTGACACACACAGAGCCTTTCCTCAAGGAGTCCATAGTTAGGGCGGTAGTGCCTCACAAGGTAGAGAGGGCATTCTGGTAACCGGAGGGTTGGTGGTTGGAATCCCGTTCCATGCCAGCCATTCTGCCGTTGGGCAAGACACTTTACCCACCTTGCCTACAGTGCCCCTAACACTGGTGTATGAATGTGAATAAATGTTTGGTGGTGGTCAGAGAGGCCGTTGGTGCGGATTGGCAGCCTGCCCCAGGGCAGCTGTGGCTATGGATGTAGCTCACCACCAGTGTGTGATTGTGGCATGAATGAATAATGGATTTGATGTATAGCGCTTTGGGTGCCTTGAAAAGCGCTCTAAAAATCTAATCCATTATTATTATTATTATTATTATCAGTCTAGATGTCAGACAGGAAGAGCCCAGAGCCCGGGGCATGTTGTGGCATGTTTCAGTATAGAGAAATATAATAGGTTATATAATCCTGTCACAGAGCGAGTAGACTGACACACACACACATAGTGCTGTATCACATACTGTACACAGCTTTTCAATTACAGCGGGCTTGACACTGATAACAGTTCGATAAATGACTTGCTGTCTATTTGTCAAGAGTGGGTGAGGGAGTGAGGAGACATTTAGGGGGGAATGGTGCAACTATCAAACAGACAATAAAGAGGTCAGGGAAAATGTAAAATCTTTGTCGGTAAAGCTTGGATTTCCAAGTGTTTAAAGATTAACATTTACATTATATTCACAACACATTGCATACATAATACGCAGTAATAATTCACATTGCTGTGGCCCCTACTAGGAATAATGGGAGAAAAAAAACAGTACATGACTTCAGATGATGTGAGAAATCTGTCAAATTAAAAGATTAGGCTAATGAATATATGGAGAAACCTCGGGGCAGGATTTGATGATTAAATGCTACTCAGTTGTTTGAGCAATGTACCCTCCCAAAACTAGAGTGCCTAAGCTGAGCTGAAAATCAAAAATGAACCTATTATGGTAATTTGCAACTCTTGAGCTTCCACCATTCATGCCTACCTTAGTGAGATGCTAACAATTTTAAAAGAAAATAAGGAAAATTGTTACAGGTCAACTTTATTTCTGTTATTTTATTGTCTTGCTATTTTCTGTTCTGCTTTTCAAAAAACTAAACCTACATATTTGTGGGTACCTCAGGATTTATGCCCTCACTGGGAACCAACCACAAATAGCAGCACTGATAACGACACGGTTTATTTTGGGCTTTCCATGATGTTGGATAAAAAAAATATAAAAAATAAAAAAAAAAAAACAGAAAATATTCCCAGATTTCCTCCACAGTGTAAATAAAACAGTACGATTATTACATTGGATATTATATGATCTTATACAGTGGTGTGAAAAAGTGTTTGCCCCCTTTCTGATTTCTTAGTTTTTTGCATTTTTGTCACACTTAAATGTTTCAGATCATCAAATAAATTTTAATATTAGTCAAAGATAACCTGAGTTTTTAAATGATGATTTCATTTATTAAGGGAAAAAAGCTATCCAAACCTACCTGGCCCTCTGTGAAAAAGTAATTGCCCCCTAAACCTAATAACTGGTTGTGCCCCCCTTGGCAGCAACAACTGCAATCAAGCATTTGTGATAACTGGCAATGAGTCTTTCACATCACTGTGGAGGAATTTTGGCCCACACTTCTTTGCAGAATTGTTTTAATTCAGCCACACTGGAGGGTTTTTGAGCATGAACGGTCTGTTTAAGGTCATGCCAAAGCATTTAAGTCCAGACTTTGACTAGGCCACTCCAAAA
>VUQI01005350.1:0-10615 GCA_015106735.1 Paratilapia polleni
CCTTTATAGCTTCACAGTGAACAGCACATCCATCACTGTAAACTGATCTCCTGTTTTTAGGCTCTTTAAAACCCCACGGACTATTAATCAAACTTTATGATTCTCATATTCTCAGAAGACTGCAGCTGAAGACCTTTCACACTATTTAAGAGGTGGCAACTAATCCATCCAATGGACTTCTTATCACATTTCAAGCAAACTGGTCAAAGATTCATCTAAAGTTTCATTGAAGCTCATTTCACCTCACTACGCATCCTAACACTATACTTGCACTAGATGGAGGTGGTTTTATTCAGATAATAAATGCAACCGCTAAGTTGCTTATGAAGTAAATATTAATCAAGACAGATCAGATAATCTGAAGAGCTCATAATTGTGTTTACTGTTTCTATCAGAGAGCTGTGAGAGCTGTCAACTCCTATCATACCGAAAGAAGTGGTAAATCCTGTCTTTTTTTTTTTTCTTCTTCCTGTGTGCATACCATATATACATATGTACTATCATTGTGTAGTTATGTTTTGGCACATGCCGTGTTTTTATTATTTTATCCAAAGCCCTGCAGACACCACAGTTTAGGTGAAATAAAACTACATCCTGCACAGTTGCAGCTGCTGTGCAGGAAATCAACATCTTAAAAACAGCACTGTTGAATTTTTAGGTTTTGGGAAAGAGCAAAAACAAACACAGCACAAATCACAATATAACGAACTGCCTGCACCATCCTCTACATTCATGTCTTCATGTTTAACAAATCACGTGCCTCGTACCTATAATACAAATTTACATTTAATCTGGACAAATAAAAGACATTTACAAAGTTTGACGCACATAAAACAATACTGTTAAAAAGTGTTAGCATCTACAGTAGCACTTAAAAGTGCACTGATTGTTTACAAGATGCGCGATCAGTTGGCACATTTGTTTCTTAGTAAAAACAAAGACTTAAAATGGATATTTCTGTAGAATGGCTATGCCTTGGTTTTCACACCAGAGCTGGCTAAAGCCATTATTTTGTCTTCAGACCCTGAAAAGGAGGTGAAAGAAGGTAAATAGAAATATTTGTGATAAAATATCTTTTTGCTGACAACTTCTTTATGCTCACCTTGATTTGCTGTCACTTTTTCAAACTGGCTCAGGGTAGCTGTGGCATTTTCAGTGAGAAAACTCTCGTCTTCTGGAGTGAGCTGTCAGACGACAACAGGGAAGAATTGGGCATTTTGAAGCAACAAGTGACAGCTACATGACTGCGCTGAATCAATGCAACTTTAAGACTTCCCATGGACTCATGAGCACAAGCCACTGAATCATCCATGGAAAAACATCCGTGCTCTAAGCGCTCCTCACCTTCTCTCCCAGTTTTCTCAAGGCCGTGAGGATTTCCATTTTCTGCTGCGTGTATACGTCCCGCGACAGTTTTCCCACCATCACATCCCGGTCCATCTGCACAGAATGTCACACACCAGTTGGACAATTTTCAGGCGAGTCAATCCACAGATAAACACTGAGGCGTGACCGAACTCTGCAGCCTTGCGTTAAACTAATACATATAAATATATTTGACGCTGCAAACCTCAGCCAGCCTGGTTCTCAGCTGTCCCGGCTGCTTCTTAGCAAACAGTCGTATCACCTCTGGGGTTTTGAAGGCCTGGCTGATGGCAGCCTGGATCGCCTGATGAAGACAGAAACATCTGGAACATTCTAACATCTTACAAATCATCGATTCGATTCCTCAATAACCTCTTTATGTCACCCTTAATACACATTAGCAGCACATGAATTGTCCATACCAGCTGCATCCCACTGAGTTCATCCACAAGTGTCATGTCTCCTGACATTATTTTCTTCAAGGTGTCATTGAATTCACCCAGCTGCTCCAAGGTTTCCTTCTTTGTCTCTTCATACTCTTCCTCATCCAGTTCTTCTCTAATAAATAAAAGAAGGAGGCAAAACTAACTGAGACACAACAAACTATAGAAGAACAGATAACCAATTACTTACAAAAAGTTTGCTTCTCTTTCCTACTTGTCAGCTATGGGGTGCCAGATTTTCCTATTTGGGAAACACACGAGGACTGGGGGATTGATTTTTCTGTACTGCACCTGCATTCCTCCAGGTCCTGAAGCTGCTGCATTAGTCTGTCAAGTTGTTCCTCCATATTCTGCCTTAATTTGCCCGTTTCTGATTTCCCTCGAGAGGCCATCTTCAGTTAAAATCCTATTTCCAAACTATGGGGAGTAAATAGTCAACATACAGCAGATCACATTAGGTTTTGTTGCAGAGCACTCCACAAACAACTCAACGATAAACTAACATGTTATTTCGTGGTGTTATTGGAGCTAGTCGTAGCAGTTTAGCAGATTTGGCAGCCTCTTTAGCAACTATCTTGATCAAAATAAATGCACCTATATGTTGGAAGCTATGGTGGAAGTTGTTTTGTTAGCTGAACAGCTAGCGAGCAGGCTAAAAGAAAACATCTTACCTTCTTTGTAAACACCTGTAAATGAGTCTTGCGCTGAGTAAAATGTTAGCGTTCGCTGGATGAATCTGTCGTAAATCAAACAAAATGACCGCAGTGGAAGAAATAAAAAAATAATAATTACTTAAATACACGGCTATAACACGTTTACTGTTAGTCGAGACGTTTGAGATTTTGGGGGATTTGTGATTGTGAACGTAGCCCACTAGTGCGGGTGCGGCTCACGTCTTCCTGGTCGATTCTGTCCAATCAGATTAGTCGGTCTTAGTGTAGTCCATGAGGAGGAGGGTGAAACGTTACTGGTCCGCAAACTGTCGCTGTTTCTCCTGGTAGTACAACGATTACATTATTTGACATTACATCAGAAGCGCACCATTTGTTGTTAAGTTAAGCACTGAGCTCATGTTTTGTCTGTTTAAGGACCTTGTACGTGAATCTCGGACGTAAATGGAAGCTCTCGCTGTATGCTTACAGATAAAGCTAATGTTAGCTTCTAATGCTAGCGTTTAATAAACAGAGCATTGAGGTTAGCTAGTTCTAGTTTTCTTTACGTTTGTAGTTCCATTTATTTAAGCTCATAGACGGTATTTAGAAGAGGTCAAACTACTTTTTTTGTTCTGGATACAAACATCACGCCCCCTCTCCCCCCAGAGTTTTGAAAAGCCGGTGATTTCTGACATGTGACCCTCCAAAGCAATCATCCAAGTCCTAATCAGTTTTTGTTTCTTCTGCTGTTGTGCAACCCTAGCTCCAGCATGAGGCATGGACTGTCACGGTATAACCAAAGTAGCCCTACTGGCCTGCGGGTCCTTCAACCCCATCACCAACATGCACCTGAGGATGTTTGAACTGGCTCGAGATCACCTGGAAGACACAGGTTGAGTGAAATGAAAAATTAGATCCTTTATGCATCAGAGCATTTTTTTTTTCAATGTTGTGAGCACCATAAATTTGATTAAACTCTTCTCCAAGGTGTTCAAGAGACTTTTTTTTTTTAAAGTAGGGGTGTCAAACATACGGCCCGCGGACCAGAATCGGGTCCAATCCGGCCCCACTGGATGGCTGTGGAAATGTGGAAATTTTAAAGAAGGAGGGCATAAAATTTGGAACTTTAGGTGTATTTTCATCAGTATTACACTCTTCTTACTGACAGAAGACATATTCCATGACCTGTCATACAGCAAATTAAGAAAGAAGGAAAGAAAGTTAGTTGTCCTTTATTTCTTAAAGTGTAAACCAAGGAACAGTGCTGATGGGTTTCTTTGCTTTCCTACAGGAGCATTTCTTTAGAACTGAGATGTATTGTCGAAATTGCACTTTTTTCCCCCTAAGACATCACAGGGATTGAATGTGTAGTTAAACTTCTATACAGTGAAAGTAAGGGGTTATTAGGCAATAGCTTTACTGGTCCACCCTACTTAAGATGAAATTGGGCTATATTTGAGTTTGACACAACTGTTTTAACAGTAATATCTCAAATACTCTGTATGATTACATACAAGTAATGGAAGAAATATTCTGATCCTTTAAAAAGTAGCAATATAACAAGAGTTAAAAAATAAATAAAGAGGAGTGGCTTTGTCTCAGGAAGTAGAGGGGGTTAGTGGCAGTTAAATCCCTGAACTCCAGATTGCTCCCAGTAGGTATGTCAGCACCTTGCATGGTGACCGCTACCTTTGCTGTGTGTTTGTGAATCACTAAAGGGGAGGCAAAAGTGTTTTGGATAAATTGTTATACACATAATTCGGATACCTTCAAGAAGAAATTCTGCTTTCAAAATCTGACCAATATGTAGCTGCAGAAAAGCTCCAGGAAGTGGTATGATGTTACATTATTATATTGTTACTGATTAATAACTGATGCAAAGAAAGAGTCAAGATGTTTTTTTGGCTCAGGAGCACGATTGGTTTATTTGCAGTAAAGGCATTGAGTTTATGTAAGAGAAATCTATTCTTTTTCTCGTTATTTCCCCAGTTAACAAAAAACATTTTTTACAGTGCTGCTGAAGTACTTTATACCTCGTTGAGTAGTTTAAATTGTATTCATTTTATTTTAAAAACTGGCTCTACGTTTTGTATGCAATTTCTAATCGGAAAAAGTACTAGTAATAAAAGAGGTCAAATACAATATTTTACCCAGCTACTGCTTAAACACACATCGTCCTCTGTGCATAAGGTCAGTACAAGGTGGTGAAAGGAATCATCTCTCCGGTGGGTGATGCATATAAGAAAAAGGGCTTGATCGAAGCCTGCCACCGTCTGGAGATGACCCGATTGGCTACAGAAAGCTCAGACTGGATTATGGTGGATTCCTGGGAGAGTTTGCAGCCAGAGTGGGTGGAGACAGCTAAAGTTGTTCGGTGAGTTGACATTTCCTGTGTCTTGGTAGTGGCAGTGTCTGTGCTTGCTGTAGGCAAGACTGGTAGTGTGTTTTGTGAAAAACAAAAAATATACGTCACTACGTGTAAGTTATATTGCCCATTGTTTTCTGTTGTTTAATTCTCCTTTATCAGAGACTCACCTCAAACCACCCATTTTAAAACTATTATTTTAACATTACTGCTGCAAGTAGTAATGACAGATAAAATAACGATTTACAAGCAGAACTTTGAGCAATGATAAAGGCTTTGTGAATACTCTAGGTTTGAAATAACTCTTGCATCTTGCAATAATCACCATTAACAAAATAAAATCCATTACAGAGTATTTATTTAAAAGTTATGGCTTAAAATTAAACTTCTGTAGAAAAAAAATTAACTTGATCCTAATAAGTGCCTCTCATAAATGAAATCATTATTTAACTACAGTGTACCATCTTTGTTGGCTGTTTTCCTGCTGCAGTAGGAAAAGGAAGAAATGCAGGGCAGGGCTGTGAGGACTTGAGCAAGATAGCCGCTAGTATGAAATGCTGCACACTTCCCGGAATTTAGCAGGTGCAGTTCAACAAGATGTAATTAGACATAGGCAAAGTCAGTGAAAATTCAATAATTAGGTCAGTCTAAAGGCTGAAATTATTTAATGCTGATGGTGAAAAGAATCTTAAATGGCATCCAAACTGCAGCTTCACAGATTTGAAGGAAAAACATTGAAAGCTGTCCACAAAGCACAAAAGCAATTAAATAATGAGTTAAAATGCATTTAGCGTAAAGAGAATGGGATTTGAGGGCACTGACTTGCTGAATGACATTTACTAATAGTGGCATTTTCCTGTATAGCAAACTATGCATTCAGTTTGCATTGACCATGGTTTTTGCATGATAAAAATCAGATTTTTCGATGCTATTATATAAATTTACAGGCATCACTATGAGGAACTTCTTGGAGCAGAACAAAACATCGATGATGTGGACACGATCAAGTACGCAAAAAAGAGACGCATAGAACAGAATCGCCTTTGGGATTCATCTGTTCACAAAAACAGAGGTAGGTCACGTGTGGAAATGTACGATTGTTCTTCTTTGCAACTTTTCCAATCCGAGAGTCTAGGCATACAACAAGTCTAATTGTCACGATTTACTATTTGCAGCTTAACTATCAAGAGACAATGGGGTGTGGATACTCAGGTGTGGTGTTAACAGCACGAGTGTGTCTCCAGGGGAGATTTTTAAGTGTTAAATGTACTATCTTAAATTTAACACTATACTCTTAATCCACTGTCAGACTCACAATGAATGGTTCAGTTTAAAATCAGTGCAGCAGAACCAGATATTGTCTTCTTTAATTCATGCATCCTCTTTCCTCATCAAAACTTTAACCCTGCTATGATGTGCAGTGCAACGTGTTCACTGACATTTCAGTTCATTTGGACATTTGAGTGTGTTATTATTAGCAGCTAATGTAGGCGAGTTCCTGTAAGCTCACTTGTTTCTTACTCCACACCCTCAGACTCAGCTGATGCTGCCGCCTCAAGTAATACCACTTGATTTCATTTGTCACGTATACAGTGGTACTCCCAAGACCTGTAAACAGATGCTACAGAGTGCATACGTAGAGTTTGGATCAGTTGAATCTTCTTGTGTGCTGAACGAAAGAGAGTGAACTTGTTTGTCTGTGCTCAGATGGCCCTCAGCTGATGTTGCTGTGTGGGGCTGATGTCCTGGAGTCCTTTGGGATTCCCAACATGTGGAAGCAGGAGGATATCGCCGAGATCGTCGGCCGCCACGGTTTGGTTTGCATCACCCGCAGTGGCAGCAATCCGCACAAGTTCATCCACCAGTCAGACGTGCTGTGGAAGCATCGCAAGAACATCCACGTGGTCCACGAATGGGTGACCAACGACATCTCGGCCACTCACGTGCGGCGGGCACTGCGGCGGGGTCGAAGCGTCAGATATCTGTTGCCAGACAGCGTCATTCACTACATCAAAGAGCATGATCTGTACAGTGCTGAAAGTGAGCAGAAAAATGTTGATGTGGTTCTAGCGCCCCTTCAGAGATACGCGGGTGCCTCCTCGAGCTGAGGAAATTTTACTGACACACAAAAATCAGTGCTGTAAGTTTACTGTGAATTTAGAGCAAAACAGAAACAAATCAGTTTAAGCTTCCAACAGTGCCTACACTAAAAAAGGGTCTTTTCTGAGAAGGGGTGTGTTTGCTTTTGCTGAGTGAAGTGATTTAGTAGCAGTTTCACTTTGCCATAACTTAGTTTGTGTGTGTGGAAAAGTACATGTGTCAAACACAAAATAACTGAGCAGCAGTTCACCTGACTAAGGTGTTACAATTTACTATGAAATAGAGAACAAACATGTTTGGTGTTATATGAAATATGGTGAATAGTGAAATACTTTTAAACTAGACTTGCTTTAACACAGTTTCTTTTCCATGTCTGGCATCAGAATGCTCCTGTCACTCAGCATGTTTTGTACCTAGAGGTGTATTTTTCCATGCACTCCCTTGGGCAGTGTGCTTTAAAATACTCACTTCTGCAGATTTGAAAATAAAGGCGTGAGTTTTGCACTGTTCTGGAAATAAACAGCACTCTTTGTTTTCCACCTTGTGAGTCGTTCATTGTTGTTACGATGCTTTTATCGCACAGACAAGAAACCTTAAATATCTTCCCAAAGTGGCATCTTTGCTTGTTGATTAAAATGCTTGTCTTGGATGTTTATCATCACTTGTAGAAGATTAGAGCTGAAATAAGAAACTGCAGCCAATTAAAGAGTTGTGGTTATAGCAGTGGAGTTATTAGTATCAGAATTGGTACCTAATTTACATATATACATATATATATATTTTACTTTTTATTTTGGAGTCATGTTTTGTAGATAACATAACAAATTTCATTATTTTTACCAATATAGACTAACAGAGTACGTTCTGGGATTAAATCCCAAACTCTTTATCTTATTAAGCATATTAATATGTATGCACTGTGTTAACACACATTTAGAGTGATGACAAGAAAAAAAAGCCTGACAAGCTTTTTCCAATGTCACAGAGAGAAGTTGCCCTAACACAAGGAGGAACAAAAACACCTTGGTATTTGGACAAGCGCCATGCGTTTTATTTTCTTTCACACTTAAGTTGCATCAGTTCTTTCCATACTACATGCCAGAGTACGCATCAGTGTCACTATTTATTTTCCTCACTGCACATAAAGGTGTGCCATTTTTATGTAGGCCCCCTCTTCATACAAAGCAGCTGTTTGACTCTGTTTATGTGACAAGTTCACTTTGCACAACTGGAAAATTGAAGTCCTTCCTTCTCTCGTACACAGCTGTTACATAAATTATTGTCATTAACAAGATAAAAACGAGAATAAAATTCTGGAAATATGTAGTTTGCTTTATTGATTCCCATAGGAAAAGTGCTGTGCTGCAGCAGCAAATTCTATAATGTGCAAATCAGAACTAAGCTTTGTGCATTAATACCCAGAGGATAAGTCCTCTCACAGAGGGGAGTCATATACACTATATTGACAAAAGTATTTGCTCGTCTGCCTTCACACACATATGACCTTGAGTGACATCCCATTCTTAATCCATAGGGTTTAATATGATGTCTGCCCACCCTTTGCAGCTATAACAGCTTCAACTCTTCTGGGAAGGCTTTCCACAAGGTTTAGGAGTGTGTTTATGGGAATTTTTGACCAGTCTTCCAGAAGTGCATTTGTGAGGGCAGACACTGATGTTGGACGAGAAGGCCTGGCTCGCAGTCTCCGCTATAATTCATCCCAAAGGTGTTCTATCGGGTTGAGGTCAGGACTGTGCAGGCCAGTCAAGTTCTTCCATACCAAACTCGCTCATCCATGTCTTTATGGACCTTGCTTTGTGTACTGGTGCGCAGTCATGTTGGAACAGGAAGGGGCCATCCCCAAACTATTCCCACAAAGTTGGGAGCATGAAATTGTCCAAAATGTCTTGGTATGCTGAAGCATTAAGAGTTCCTTTCACTGGAACTAAGGGGCCGAGCCCAACTCCTGAAAAACAACCCCACACCATAATCCCCCCTCCACCAAACTTTACACTTGGCACAATGCAGTCAGACAAGTACCGTTCTCCTGGCAACCGCCAGATTTGGATGGGTGAGTGAATACTTTTGGCAATATAGTGCATTTTAATTGCAGTGGGTATCAGTCTGTATCACATTTACAGTCATGTGAACAAGAAATTTTTTCACAGGACTGCTGAGTCCTGAAAAACTAAGTACACCCCATGATTCTGTAGCTTGCAGAACCACCTTTAGCAGTAATAACTTAAGTAATCTTTTTCTGTATGACTTTATCAATCTCTCACATCATTGTGGAGGAATTTTGGCCCACTCTTCTTTACAATGTTGCTTCAGTTCAGGTTTGAAGTTTGCAGACATTTGTTTATGCACAGCTCTCTTGAGGTCCTGCCACAGCATTTCAGTTGGGTTGAGGTCTGTACTTTGGGTCATTGCAACACCTTGATTCTTTTCGTTTTCAGCTGTGCTTGGGATCATTGTCCTGTTGCATGATCCAGTTTTGGCCAAGCTTTAGCTGTCGGACAAGATGGCCTCACATTTGACTCTAGAATACTTTGGTATACAGAGGAGTTCATGTCAACTCAATGACTGCAAAGTGCCCAGGTCCTGTTGCTGCAAAACACCCCTCCACCACCGTGCTGACAGTTGGTATGAGGTATTTGTGCGGATATGCTGTGTTTGGTATTCACCAAACGTGGCGCTGTGCAATATGGTCAAACATTTCCACTTTGTCCAAAGGACATTGTTCCAAAAGTCTTGTGGTTTGTCCAGATGCAACTTTGCAAACCTAATCCGTGCTGCCACGTTCTTTTTAGAGAGAGGAGGCTTTCTCCCGGCAACCCTTCCAAACAAGCCGTACTTTTTCAGTTAAAGTTCATGACTGTACTGTCACAAACTTGAACATATAACATGCTAACAGAGGCCTGTAGAGTCTGAGCTATAACTCTGTGTTTTTTGCAGTTTCTCTGAGCGTTGCACAGTCTGACCTTGGGATGAATTTGCTGGGACGTCCACTCTTGGGAAGACTGACAGCTGGCTTGAATGTTTTCCACTTGTGAATAATCTTTCTCACTGCAGAATGATGGACTTCACATTGTTTGGAAATGAGCTTATAACCCTTCCCACATTGATAAGCAGCAACATTTGCTTCTGTAAGATCATCTCTCCATACTTGAAAGAGATGTAAATAGACTCTTCAAGAGACAGAACCCCCGCAAAGCAGCTGGACCAGACTCGGTGTCTCCATCCACCCTGAAACACTGTGCTGATCAGCTGTCTCCAGTATTCGCTGACATCTTCAACACCTCACTGGAGACATGTCATGTGCCAGCTTGCTTCAAGACCTCCACCATCATTCCTGTCCCCAAAAAACCGAGGACCACAAGCCTTAATGACTACAGACCTGTCGCTCTGACCTCTGTAGTCATGAAGACATTTGAGCGCCTTGTGCTGTCCTTTATAAAATCCATCACTGACCCCCTCCTGGACCCACTGCAGTTTGCATATAGAGCCAACAGGTCAGTAGATGATGCAATTAACATGGCACTGCACTTCATCCTCCAGCATCTGGACTCTGCAGGAACTTATGCCAGGCTACTTTTTGTGGACTTTAGTTCCGCTTTTAATACCATCATCCCAGCTCTGCTGCAGGACAAGCTCTCCCAGCTGAACGTGCCTGCTCCCACCTGCAGGTG
>VUQI01005352.1:8055-30126 GCA_015106735.1 Paratilapia polleni
GGTATGCTTTTACTGCATTGGCAGTGTGTTTGGGATCCTTGTCATGCTGAAAAATGAAGCCGTTGTCAGCCAGATGCTTTCCAGATGGTATTACATGGTGGATCAAAATCTGACGCCACTGTTCTGCAGTTATAATTCCATCAATTTCGCCAAGATCAGCAACACCACTGGCTGAAATTCAGCCCCAAACCATGACAGAGCCTCCACCATGGTTTTTAGATGGCTGTAGGCACTCAGTGTTGTACCTCTCTCCTTCATACATATTGATGACAATTTGAACCAAAAATTGCAAATTTGGATTCATCACTCCATAAGACCTGCTGCCACTGATTTTCAGTCCAGCTCTTATGCCATACCTCAGCCTTTTCTCCCTGTTTCCCTTCCTTATAAATGGCTTCTGGACAGCCTTCCACTGAGAGCATTTCTGATTAGGCCTCAGTGAATGGTAGATGGATCAACTGAAGGGCCAGATACATCTCTCAGGTCCTGTGTTCTCTACTTGTCCAGTTTCTTCAATTTCTTAAGGACACACTGCACACCATGCTGAGATATGCCAATTTTTTGGCTAATAGCTCTTTGAGCACCTTGTTGGCGCAAAAATACTATTTTATGTCTGTCAATCTGTGTTATCTTTGGCATTTTTCATAGATTCAACTAAAGAAATGGGAACAAAGGGTGTGTTTTTGCAACAGGCTGTTAGTAACAAAGTACAAAAAGATACAATTTAAAACTGGTTCTTTGCTAAGTTGTCTGTTATGTGTAAACACAACACTGGTTCATCTCTTGAGTTAGGTGCCTTTTTTATGCTTGAATGAGTCACAGGTCAGGTCCTCTGAAAATGGTCAGGTATAAGGACTGGACTGAAAATGTGCGAAAAAGAAGGTCTTTCAAAGAAAAACATTGAAAGACCTTCAGAAAGCCTGGAGAACTATTGCTCAAGACCACTTTTACAAGAAAGTTTGGATCCTTGGAAGCAAAATATCAAGAAATGAAGGGTAGCTTAAGACTTTTGCAGTATAGTACTCTCTATATCCCTTTCATGCATGAATTATGACATCTTCAGTCAAGAATTTTTCCACTTTTTGCCACTATTGCAACAAAACACATGCATATTCAAAAGAAAATTTCTCTTTGAATAGCTGTCCACTGTAGGGACTACCATGCATGAAAGGGTTATACAGTCACTCTTGTATATGTAGAAGAGTGACTGCATTGGCATTTGTGAGGAAAATTCATTACATCTGTCATAAACATCCACTTGAACTCAAGGATGAAAATAGGTGTCAATAGGTGGCCATAACTCAAAAACTCAAATTGCAAATTATGACTAAATAAAAAACAAACAAACAAAACAAAACAAAAAAAAAAGTCTAATATGATAAAATGATGAAAAGGTTAAGTCTGGATAGACATCTGTGTTAGGTCCAGCTGGACTCGCTGGCAAAGCAACAGTTTTTATTCAACACCATGGTTTAAGATCACCATCTTAAAGTAATCATTTAAAACAAATCCAACATCAACAAAGCATTCTTTGAAAGAAATCCATTCTTTTTAGACCTAAATCTACCCAAACCTGCAGCATTGTCACATCATAAAAGTTATTTACTTTTTAGCTGTGATATGTAAGTTTTTTGAAGGCATAAACAAATGATGCATGCATGCATGGACTCATTTGAAATATGCTATAAATCCAAACTCATACAAAAGACTCTTGTGACCCTGGGCAAATTCCTGAGAGAACATTGAAATCAGACATCAGCTGTCAAAACTGCTTAAAGCATCCTCTGGGAAGAAGTGAGTGGATGGCCAAAGAAAGATTAAGGAGGCCATCACATCCACTGCCAGAGATCATCCTTAACCATCTCTCTCCTGATAGGAACACTGTATGACAGGAGTCCCATACTTATGTTTTGCAACCACAACTAAACCATGCCCATGATGACCGATTAAGAAATATGTGGTAGATCTTGCCATCCATGAGCTGGATTAAGAGGCCCACATTTGCACTGTACACTGTCTCACCTATTCTCCTGTCCTCCAATCACATCTACTGCAATATTTAATATTCCCCATGCTTTCTTTCTTATATCTCACAACTAGCTTTCTCTTCTCTGTGGGTTTATGTTTTATTGAAAAGCATCGGGTGGTGTCACACACCACCTTAGGGTGCATAACCTTGGGCTGACATCACCCCACTGGGTAGCCTACTGAGTTAAACTAGGCTGGGAGAAATAACTTCACTCACTCTCATTTACTCACCTGACAATATGAAGACGTACCATCTAGCCAACAGAACCGCTTGTCCAATCTTGTGTACCAGCAACCATGTTTTTTTGTTTTTTTTTTAATTATCCAGTGAAATGCTTTGACATCTACTTAATGGAATGGGTGATAGTTTGTTAAAGGCATCCACTTTACTGATCCCCCTCATTTTTTTCTACCATAAAGCTGACATTTTTTTTTTCGTGTTAGTTAAATGTCTGGACAACTTTCCATCCATCCATATTCTTAACCACTTGTTCAGTTCAGGGTTTTGATGGGGTTGGAGCCAGAGAGAACCCACGCAGGCACAGGGAGAATATGCAAACTCCACACAGAAAGGCCCCAGCTGGCCAGCGGATTTGGCCTCATGACCCCCTTGCTGTGAAGAAGCTAACCAACGCACCAATGTGCCGCACACATTGTTAATGCAAAAAACAAGCAAAGAAACAAAAAAATACTATGTTTATGCATTTTTCAGAAAATAACCGCATTAGAAATCAGGAAGTTCACCGGAAAACAGTTGAAGGTCCTTGTAGAAAACTCTAAAAACTCAGAGTTCATTTCCAAAGCCATGTTAAATTAATCACACAGACACACATTTGCAGTATCAACTATTTACATAACCCATTCATCAAACACTGAGGAGAAGATAAATTAGCCCTCCATTAGCGATAACAATCAAAGATTAAAATTCTGTGTGTGTGTAAGCCTAAAAGTTTGTCTGTACACTAGTGTTACGTGAAGGTCTTCAGTACACCAGAACAAACAGGGCTCCATTCTTATCACACGTTTTGCATGTTACTTGTACCAGTCATTGATTGCATAACTCTAAACTATGCTGGAAAAACATAAACAAAAGTTTGATGAAGGGCAGTCTAATCACCATCTCTCCTCATGAAAGCAGCAGACATTCTTTGATTTGCAGCTTTGTATCTGCAAGTTAGTGCCAGTCCTCTCTAAATCAGATACAATGAAGAATTCCACATCATTTCAGCTGCATCGTCCTTGGTTTGTAATCTTTGAAATTTTGTGATACAAGATGTAAAACTTAAGCAGAAAATGACCTTTTTTAGGGCCACAACACTGTTGGACTTCTATTTTCATACTTCTTTGTACACTGCCTTGACAAGCTGTGACTGACATGAAGAAAATGGGAAAACAGTTTATTGACAAGCTGTGCACCGTTCACTCACATGGCTTGTAATGACCAGGAAAAGTGCTACAGCCAGCAAATTATGAAAAGCTGAAACAAGGGAGTAAAAGAGGGAGAGGGAAACAGAGAAAGGAAAAAAATTGTGGTTGGCACTTGACAGCTTGGGTCTATTTTTAACACGGGGAGGAGGTAAAAGACAGATGAGCGACAAGTTTTGGCGGTTAAGGGGAGTTCTGATCGTTTCTCCTGTGCCTTGCTGTGTGATGTCTTGCTCACTGACAGGTAGTGTCAGGAGGGGGAGATGAGACAGAAGCTCGTATTCCTCTGTGGTTTCCATATGCGTGTCGAAGCTGTTATTAAATGGAATCTGTAAAGTTATTTTCCTGATGATTGTGATAGTGGAGGAGGCACACAAGGAGCGGGGGGGGATGACTCGAGAGAGCGATTACGGATCAGACAAGGCTTGCCTTTCGTCCTCCCAGAGGGTGTGTGTTAAAGTGAGTGAGCGCGAGCGTGCCGATGGAGGGGGTGGGGATATATGGATCTGCCACCATGATTAAACTGTTCCCATCCAGGGAATTGGCGGGAGTGTCGCGAAAACCGAAAAGGGCTGTCCGACAATATTAAGGGAGAATGAAGACTGCAGTGCAGGGTCAAAAAACATGTTGCTTCCAAATTATGATTTTCATTTCATGTGACAGTGTGATGAAGATATTTAATAAGACCTTTGTGTGTATGTATGTGCGCAGAGTATATACTGTAAGTGCATTTGAGTGTTGCCTACACCATCTGAAAAGACCCCTACCAAACCAAACCAAAATGTTTAATCTTTTTCACCTTTCTTTCACTGAGTCAACTCAACATAACTGCATAATCAGTTCTGTCCAACTTTACTTATTACTTAGTGCCACTTCACAACAAGTCATCTCAAGGTGCCTTACAGTGCAAGGTAAAGACCCTACAATATTAGAGAGAATCCCAACAATCTGAAGATCCCCTATCAGCAGCGCTTAGCAATGGTGAGGAGGAAGAACTCCCTTTTAACAGGAAGAGAGCAGACTCAGGGAGGGACAGTTATCTGCTACAACCAGTTGGGGTTGAAGAGAAAAGAGAATACAGAAATGAGGAGCACAGAGAGACCAAGAACAACAGACCAGACAAAACAACAACTACAAAAGGTAACATGCAAAAGTGGCATAAAAGTGCATGGAAAGTGAAAAGAGGGAAGTGGAGGAGAAGCACTCAGTGCATCATGGGAAGTCCCCCAACAGCCTGAGCCCATAGCAGCATAAGTAAGAGATGGTTCAGGGTCAGCTGATCCAGCCCTAATTATAAGTTTTATCAAAAGGTTTGAAGCCAAATCTTAAAAATAGAGAGGGTGTCTGTCTCCTGAACCCAAACTGGGAGCTGGTTCCACAGGGGCCTGATAGATGAAAGCTCTGCCTTTCAGTCTACTTCTGGAAACTCCAGGTAAGTAAGCCTGCACTCTGAAAGAGAAGCGTTCTATTGGGATAATATGGGACTATACAGCAATTTAAATACAGAAAGATAGCACCAAGAGGTCAATTGCCTACCTAATGTAGATTCCAAATTGCTTCAGGACACCATTGCATACATCCACATAAACAATCCTTTGATTGAAAATATCTGCACAAAAAGTGAGCACTTTGCCTAATTACTCTAATGTCTGCAGTTAATGGGCTCTCACGGATGGTTGGCCCCAGGAAATCAGTGAACATAATGACCAGTCACTAATGAATGCTGCAAACATCAATGATACTCAGCTGAAAGGCTTTCGGTCTGTTGGCGCTTTCTAAAAAAGAGAGAGAGAGAGAGAAAAAAACCCAGCAGCGTGCAACATGAGAGTATTTTGTCGCTTTGTGGCTCATGTGGTGAACATTTCTAAATTCCCAGTTGTGAAATGGAGTCAGCAATAAGCTAGACTGCCTCCAACCCGGACTTAATCCTGATAGATCCTGTTTAGCATTCGGATCAGAGACTTCCACCTCTTCAAACACATGTGAAGGGGAGATTATATATTATATTTTTCCATGCCTCTGCTGTACTGTACTTCACAGATTGTGTACAGTGCTCCTGTATGCAGATACATAAGAAGAGAGAATGAAGAAGGAGTCGTGTTTGTGTGTGTGTGTGTGTGTGTGTGCTAATGTGCACGTGTACTTGTTCAGAGATCTTTGTGAGGACAAAAATTCACATAAAACTATAGTTGTGAGGACCAACTGTGATTTGTGAGACCAAAACGCTGGTCCTCACGAATTTGAAGGCATGTTTGAGCATTTTTGAGGATCAAAATGTGGTTTTAGGGTTAGGGTTACAATTAGGTTATGGTTAGGTTTAGGGTAAGGGGCTAGGGAAAGTATTATGTCAATGGAGTTCCCCACTAAGATGTCAAAAGTAGTGTGTGTGTGTGTGTGTGTGTGTGTGTGTGTGTTTCTAGCAGCAGGGGACACAGCAAAGGCAACAGTGACATTTAGGAAGAGGGGAGCATTCTCAACAATACATAGCATTCTGTCACAGTTAGTATTTCCTCTGCACTTTCCCGTCTCATAGCTACACATCAGTTTATATACCATTGTTCTTAACATGGAGAGTCACAAAATAGAGCTTACGTCAGACAGTCCCTGCAAGGAAACTGATCTAGCCTTTCAGAGGGCCACAGATGCTTGTCTATTCTCACAATTAACAATGGCTGAATGTGAGGACAGCTGGACATGAGCAGCAGATATGAGTTCATTGTGAGATTTACTAAAAGCAAAGGGAAATATCGCTATGAGCAAAGAAATATTATTTGTGCCAAATAAAACAGCCCCCTCAGTCGTTTACCCCAAAACAACATGTGTTGACAAAACCCCCTAGCTGTAGTAATTATGGATACTATCCTAACATAAGAAATGATCTCATAATGATAATGTGAGATGCTCCAAAACAACATAAGTTAATGGTCAAGTTAAACTGCCTTCAGAGGCCAGAGGCCATAGTGACAGAAGAAAAGGAGAAAGTGAGGTGGATGGATAGGTTGCTAAAACAATGGACTTTAACAAAGTAGGCAGCAGTTCATTTCCATTTCAAACTGCGTGTCAGGGCTAACCTGAAACCAAAATCCCGTCCTCTAACATTAAAGATAAACATCTTCAAACCAAAATGACAAATGCCATAAACAATCTCCACTGTAGGGAACATAAAGGGAAAATGACAAAGTAATTGCCCCGCTTACTACACAACCTTGTTTCCATGAAGGTTGAGATATTTCATTAAAAATAGTACAAAGACAACATATCAAATGTTGAAACACAACTTGTGTTATCTTCTGAAAAATAGATGGTGATTTTGGATATGATGCCAGCAACACATCATTAAAGTAGGAATTGTTTAGCATCACCTCTACTTTTGACAACACTCTGCAAGTATTTGAGAACTGAGGGGATCAGTTGCTGTAGTTTCGAAAGTGAAATGTTTTTAACGTTTCTTGATATAAGATTTCAGCTGCTCACCAGGCCTCCTTTGTCAAAATTTGTTGGTTTGGTAAGGCACCAAATGTTTTGAATGGTGCACTAATAATTAGGATTGTCCCACTCCTTTTTAGCCCAGATGATGCAGTGTCCATGGTTACTAAAAAGAATTTAAAATTTTGTCAGTCCATCTTAAATAAGCTCAGGCCAACAGAAGATGGCAGCATTTCTGAAATTTTACTGTATACTTTTATTTCTTTGAATAGAAGCGCTCTGATCTGGAAGCTTGTTTTCATCCTTATCCTATTGTTGAACTTTTTGCTCACACGAGTATTAAAACCTTTGGCATCTTTACTTCTGAAAGACTTGTTAATAGCCTGTTACAATTAACGTAATTTGTTTGCTCCATCAGGCGTTTTCTTTTGTTGCTCTGACACTATTTTTTTAATACATCTTTCTTTGAATTATTTGCACTCTTTTTCAATGTCCCAAGATTTTTCGGAAATAAGGCTAAAATTACGGAACTTGTGGTCAAAAGAATATGCTGATCACTGTCAGTGTCCCGACAAATTAGCTGATCTCAATACAACCAACCTCAGCTGATGGCTCCACTAAAACCAGGCACGATATTTAAACTGCTTTCGCCTGCACACAGTTGCATATGCACTGCCACTTTGCAACCCACCTCTACCCCAGCTCCTCTTGTCATATGCTGTTTCCGACATAATCAATGTCATATCTACTGTCATTCATGCCTGCTCTGCTCCTACCGCACTTCCATGTGCACACATGGAAAGGCAGGGAGGTTTGCAGAGCCAAACTGAGCCAAGCTGCTAAATAGAAATTACTGTAGATGTCAATCTTCTTTTGATGACAGTGGACTTGACTGAACTAGAGTTTGTTAAAAGCACTTTGGCACTTAATTTGATGGCAGCAACCATGTTTTCTCAGAGGGCTGTTGTCACTTGGACTGAAAATGAAGAAAGAGAAATCCAATTATGACAGTGTTGGCGGAGTTCCCCTTACATGTTAAAAAAAAAAGTTCATTAGCAGCTAAAAACACATCATGGCTGTGTGAGGAGGTGTATTAGCCAAGACAGTACAGGATATGGTGATGGTGCAGGGGATATTTTTTAATAAATAGCAATTATACCGTGTATGGTGGAGCATGGTGAGGACTGTGGGGGGCTGCACCTCCGAGCTATTATCGGAGATAATGACATCAACTGAGCTCTCTCCTGAGTGTAGTTGTGTGTGACAGAAAAATAGATAAGAGCTTATAATTACATGCACCACCCAGGGAGGAGAGGAGCAGTGAAGAGAGAAGAAAAACACAGGGAGATGTGGAAGGAGAAATAATTTAAAGAAAAGAAGAGTAAACACATAAAAGTGGGAGGCCAAAAAGTGTAGATGAAGGGCCGAATACATGCAATATATATGCAATCAGTATTTAAGGTGTGCAGGCTTAAAAACACATAAAACACTAAGTGAAAGAATGGAGGAGTAGCTATATATATATATATACATATATAATATGTGCAGAAACACATAAACACATACATGGACACTACACAGATACTGTAAGCCCCTCACTCTAATCCTCGTGGCTGAGACCAAGACACTGATGCTGATGAGATGCTCGAGCTGCAGCCCTCAGGAGAGATGTGATGAAGGAGAAGAAGAAGAAGAAGAAAAGAGGAGGGGAGGAGGAGGAGGACTAGACGACAAGATGAAAAGGAAAAGGGCACGAAGGGAGAGGAGGGGGAGCAAGATGTAATGATGTTGATAAAAGACACAGTGACTTGTCTGTGAACAGAAAAACTATTGAAATCAAGGACAATAAAGGAGATCCATAAACAAATAATTTACTCTTGCTCTGTCAATAACCATAGCATCAAAAATGTTATTATTGAAATGGCTTGCGGGGCAGGGATGGGGCAGAAGAACATTTCACGCAGCAAGTGGTGAAATGACAGGAGGTCCTGCCCCCTCTGGAACATCACAGACATGAGCCAGTGAAATAATGTGGTCGATAGAGTGGCTGCTTTTTCATGCTCGTAGCCACAGGAGTTAAAGGATTGCAACCGTGGTAAAGCTCGGCTTACAATGGTCCTTCACAAACAGCTTCCATTCGTATCTCAAATCATGTAGCCAAGCTCCAGAGGTGCTGAGACCTCTGCTGTAATTTTGGGATTTGCTAGCTGAAAATTTAAAGATGGAGGAGCAAATTCAGCGAATTTCAACCCCAAAACTTTCCCCAAAGGGGGAATGAATGTCCTTGTGCAGGAAGGACAGAATTCCAACAAGAAGGGGGTCAAGGAATTTATTCTCTGAGTGTCTTTTTATAAATAAATTACAATACAGTTTTTATACTTTGGGTTTAATCGATGGCTTTTGTCTCCTGCCTTAACACTGTTGTAATTTATGTTCTGTAATAATTATATTATATGTGCGGCCAATCTGTAAGTTGGTTGGCTATTTTTCAGCTGTTGTATTTACTAGGTGCCTGTCTTTGTTTTCAATACAAAGAGACTGGCATATTGTAAAATATGCTTATTTTCTTTCTCGCATGGAGATATTTGATAGAGCGGTAATATACTCATATCTGTACACTGCAGCCAGAGATGGTTAGATTAGCTTATTACAAAGGCGTGAAACAGGCAGGGCTAGTGAGGCTCTGTCCAAAGGTTAAAAAAGTTACCAGCATCTTTTAAAGCTCACTAATTAATGTATTTTATGCTATTTTTCTTTTTACTTATTTGGTTGTTTTAATAATCCCTACTTAAACTACATGTGAAAAGCCCTGGTTTCTTTCAGTCCAGTACTAAGCTAGCCACTTCTTCCATATTTTCTTCACAGACATGAAAGTGATAAAAATCTTCTCATCACACTTTCACTGTGTAGCATAATCCCCAAAATCGATTCCGTTACAGACTAAAAGATTGCATACATTGTTAAACCTGTCTGACAGAACTGTTTATACTATACTGTATTAATATAAAGTAGAATATTAGTATTAACATAAAGTAGATCTCTCTATATACTACATATAGTAAGCTGTTTTAAATTCTTTTTTGCTTTGTTGATTTTGAAAAATAATAATAATAATAATAATTATTATTATTATTATTATTATCATTATTATTAGTAGTAGTAGGAGTAGTAGTGTTATTGCTATTATTATTATATTAACTGCTGTAACAAAAGAATTTTCCAAGTCTGGGATAAATAAAGTATATCTCATCTTATTACCTTATTTATAAATGATGCATATATCACCTGGTTAACTAAGCAGACATGCTAGCATTATCGGTCGTCTCACCTTATTCTCAGCAAGAAAACATGCATCCCAAAGGTATGCAAACACATCATCTGTCACACACCAGTTTTTCTAAGACTTTCAATAAGATCTTCATCCTTTAAAACCAACAGCATAGATCTGAAATTGTCAACTCCTCGATGTATGTGGCTTTGGCCTTTTTGGAGTAGGAGGGCAAATCATAGTAATCCTTCACACCAATGCTGCTTACATCACACTTTCAGAGCACTGAAGTTCACAGCAACCCAACAATACACATGAATGGGTGTGCCAGACGAAGCTGATGCTCTATGCACCAGGAAAGCAGGGTTGACCCTTGTCCCTGAAGTCTACTCACATACTTTCCTGGATTTGAGCATTTACCAGATGATATTATTTATTTATTTATTTATTTGGCTGTTTTTCTTTTTTTTTTTTTCATAGTGGATGCAAATAGATACAAATAGAGAACAGGGTCACTGCAGTGCTGTGTTATGCAGCACAACCATAAACTACCAGATTATTCTTAAGCAAAATTCTGCATCTCTCTTTGTATGTTTTTATGTGTCATCTAAAGTTGACAGCTTTTCCCTGGCGCCGATACATTTAATTCTAGGAGAAGTAAGAAATCGGTAGATGACAGAGGATTACGAAAAGTCACGCTAACAAAAAAAAAAAATATTGCACTGAACATCAAACTGATCAATGATACTTAGTCCTGAGAGGTGTCTGAAGGAGATAAGAGACATAAACCGTACTTGTTCTTCCCACTCTCTTTCTAACAGAACCTCTTTACTTTTTCTGCCTCACTGAGAACACCAGTACAGCTTCTGATGTCCTGAAGGCTCCAGCTTAATAGTGTGCTATAATGGCTTTTTCCACATAGCTGCCTGCTGCCAGTGTCACCTCTTACACAATTACTCCATCTGGCTTCCACTGAGCCACTGTAATTATGTCTTTGATAATGTCGGAGAAATTGTTCTCTTCACACAGGTGTCAGTGTCTGTGCTGAAGAAAAATGACCATTCTCTGTCTGTCCATATGCTATGTGTGTTCTGTAAATATAACATCATGATGAAGACACACATTGGTTACTTTCTTGTAGTAGGTATCAAATCAGTCCAGGGTAAGTCACTGCCAAATCTGATCTAATGTCAAAAGAAATGATAAGTTATTATTTTCAAATAATAATATCTGATAAGGCCCTGGTGAGCTGTCTTGCCTCTCACCCTGTGACAGCTGGGATAGGCTCCAGCCCCCCTACGACCTTGAATTGGATATATGTTTAAGAAAACGGGTGGATGGGTTTTCAGGGTTAATAAGTAGGGGTGCTGAATGGAACGAAGACTGCCAGCAAGTTCAGGCAAACAACTCGAGGTGTACTGTGTCACACACAGCATTATGCCTCACTCCCCTCACATCACATACCAAACACACTCTACCAGTTTGGTGGTCTATTTAAGCTGCAAAATTTCCCATCTCTCCATCTGACGTGTCTGCTATTTCAACCCCTCCACCACCCCAGCATCCACCTGTAGGGATATTCACTCATCACTCCCCCAATTTTGTATGTAATATATCTGCAAGAAGGGATGAATTCAGGGGCTATGCACCGAACTATATTTTCTTGATGTAAGAAAACATTTGAAATGTGATTTGTCTGACTGCAATGCCATCAGTATGTCCCAAGCTGATCACACAGATCAATGTAACACCAACAGCAGATTTTAATGGATCATATCAGCCAAAATTAATGTCATCCTTTCTTGCCACACCTCAACCTGCTGTTGGAATGCTGCTTTCTATTTACAGAAGCTGAGCTCTATACTCCAAGTGAAAAATGATTTCTTGGCTGTTGTCAGATTTGTGTGTCTGTACTTTAATACGGATGTGTGTGACTAGTCGACTAGACATTTAAATATAAATGAAAAGTCACATTCAGAAGTAACGTGCAATTTTCATCCTCAAATGCTGCATGATATATAGTAAAATAAAAAAAGAAATGACAGTTAATGACCCCTGCAAATCAAAAGTCTTATGTGAAACCCTGCAGAGTCCATATCATGCCTAAACACAACAATAGCACAAAGCACAAAGTCAGATGTGAGTGATAACTTTCTATGGAAAACAGCCAGTCAACCATAAAAGCAGGAAGGGAACAGAATGAAAACTGTTCCACTGGCTTTAAGAAAAACACAATGCAACCAGATGAGATATAAGAAGGGAATAAAAATAATGCAAATGCTCCCAAATGAATATATGACTGACAGTGTGCCTATGAGCTTCCCTAATACTTGAAGACCAGGATTATGTCAGAGTCCGTGAAGTTTTACGAGCATCAACCTCTAACCCCCACCCCCACCTAAGAACCCTCATCTGAGAATAATTTAACACAGTATAGCTCGTCTAAGCCCATGCCCTCAATTCCCATCTGTGTGCTGTTTTATTGACTTCTCCTTTATTTTTTCTCAAGGACAGGTCAAGACGATGTGTGGCTGTTGACAACTTCTGGTTGCAACATCTGTTCACAGTGGGCTAGACTGGCTTGGAGCCTTTAACTAAGTCAGGGCTCTTCTTTGGTGACTACAGTCCCCTGTGGGTTGAGAAAATTCTACAGACCTTGGCCTTAGGAGACCCTTTCAAAACCCATTAGATAACTGTGACAACTATGTTTTTTAAGGAGCTGAGGGAGTTTTTTTCTCTCTCTTTTTTTTTTTCAAACACAGTATTCTACCTTCTCCCTGCTACCCCAAAGCTCCTTAAAAACATGACATGCACCCTCACCAAATAACTTTGAAATTAAACAGCACAGGGTCTCTGCTTTCATAGTGCAATGAGGAGAACAAAGTATGTCACGAAGGTATCTGCTTAAAAAATAAATAAATAAGATTTTGCAAAATTATGTCATTTTGGGCAATAAGCATGTTGTTTTCTGCTTTCATTGGCGTGCTGCAGTTCAGCAGTGGGTTTGTGGCTGCTGCATTATAAATGTATACAGTAAATTCTGGTGAAATGTGATCAATTGACTTAACGCTTTAATTTTCAAGGTACAGGTTAATAAATTACGTCTTGTTATTCACTCCTCCTAAAATGATTATAAAGAGAACAAATTCTACAAGTGGATGTTCTCTGTTTCAAATAAATTTTATTTTACAAGCCTAATGTGTTGAAAGTGTTTTGTTGCTTTTAGCTCAACTTACAACCCTGAAATGACAATCCTGACCATCTGGACAGGAGCCGGGTATTCACACATTGCTTTCATTTACGGTCTTTCTACAATTAGCAGTGTCTGTGTCAGTGAGCTAGTTAATTATTAGTTAATTGTTGGTGGTTACCATACAAGGGCTTTGGAAATCAGACTGCTGATGTGCCGGTAGTAGAGGGAGAATACCCAGCAAAGCAGCCAGACTGACCTTAAGAACCACCTGATAAGCTTCCTGTGGCTCCCTCAGCTGTAAATAGTCATTAGCTAGTATGCTGTCAAAGCCTGGCTACCGCCGCGTCACAGGCAACCCTGAATTAAATGGTGGGTATGCGGCTGACACTGCAGTCTGCAATGTGTGTGTAATTCTGCAGCACATGGCATTATTATGACCCTAGAAAAACCAACATAATTCCTCTAAAAATAAACTCTCTGTCTTATATTTATGTGTATACACAGAGGCTTGCTGAGTTTCTACATTTCCAAATGCAAACATCAGCTGGGAATCACTTGTAGCCCATATGCAAAACAATACACAAAGTGTTTACTGTCTACACAAGATTTTCATCAAAACTCGCAGTCGTGTTCTCTTATAGCAGGAAAAATTTAAAAATCAACACCCGTAACAGCCGCTCTGTCCATGTTTCTTGTCAAGGAAGAATGATGGGAAGGGACCGAGAGAAAAAAGACTGAAGGAAAAGGAAGATGAAGTAAAGAAGTATTGGTGTCTATGCCTTTAAGACTCCCCAGGCCAGGGCTGATCGTTGGGAAAGTCACCAAGTGCTTTTCTCATGACCCCAGAAAGAAGGCCTTCTTCCTTCTGGGTCCATGGAAGGAGAAGAGACGTCACAGAAAACCCAGGAAAAAGGGACACTCGCCACATACAGTAAACGTCATGGCTGGCACCACGTCTCACTGTGCATCTATCATCTAATTGCTGTTCCCGTTTTCTTGGTTAGAACAACATTCCTCTATTGAAGTGTCACCAGTACATCCACACATTTCCAAGAAACATGACAGGGGACTAGTTGTGTTACTCTTTTGTATCTTTCCCACAGTTTATCCCATATTGAGACTAAAAATACGAATGTTTGTATGGACTTAAAAATAGTAGTAACTCAGTGAATGTGGGGCAGAAGTTGCAACTCATCAAACCTCCAGCGGCTGGCCTGAGCATGGTCTTTAGAGGTCAGTGCAGCCCTTAAAAATGCAGCTAATACTGCAGTGTTCCACATTCTTTAATCACAGCATTAATCCTGTGAATGGGACTGTAATTAAGGTAATATAATTAGATTAAGGTGTTTATATGACCCCAGACTTAATTGCAGTATTTTTGGAATAAGACTGGGGTTGGGGTATCGGTGCCAGATTCTCTGTCTGAAGTGAATGTTAACATTTCTTGTTCACACAAAGACAAGAAAAATGATCTTGAAGACATGCTAAATGACCACTAAGAGAAAAACAGGATGAGATACTAAATAAAGACAAATATATAGAGAATGACAACATAGATGCAAAGCAATAAAAAGATACAAAATAAGATCAAAAAGTAACATTCTTAAAACAAGCACAAAGGGATGCAAAACATTCATTAAGAGGCAAAACAACCATAAAGAAACTTAAACCCATGGCTGTTCCACATACCATATTTTTTGCAACCTTTTCTAGTTTGAAATTCAGACCACAAAAACACACAAAATGATCACAAAGACATGCAACATTGCCAAAAAGAGACATAAAATGAGAAAGGAAAGATACAAAAGGACAACAAAGAGATTAAAAATGACAATGGAGATGCAAAAAAAATTTAAATATACAAAACGACAACAAACAGACCAAAAGAAACACAAAGAGGTACCAAACAACCAAAAAACAGACCTAAAACTAGGCTTTTTCAAAATACCATTTTTCAGCTAACATTTCTTGCTTGAAATTCAGACCATATAGACACAAATGATCACAAAGAAAAAAAGACAAGAAAAGACACAAAATAAGAACAAAGACAGTTAAAACAACTACAATGAGAGAGAGAGAGAAGAAGCCTGTTTCTTGTATGCATGAACACGTAGCACAGAGACAGAAAGACTGAAATGGAGGATGGAGAGGTGTGCATTGTGGCTTTTTTGAGATGTGATATATTGCGCTGTGAGATTGTGAGATTGAACCTGCACTAATCTCCATTCAGGTTCTTGTCCTCCTGGGCTTTGTACAGGGTGCACGTGAGTGTAAATAGGAAGGATTACAAGAGGCACTGGCACACTTGCACAGACTGACAATCGGACAGAAAACTACCTCACTAAAGAGGAAAGAGTGCACTGTGTTGTATGTCTGTCATTATGTACCAATAAATCCCTCAATCTTCCCCC
Organism: Paratilapia polleni; assembly: GCA_015106735.1. NCBI lineage: Eukaryota > Metazoa > Chordata > Actinopteri > Cichliformes > Cichlidae > Paratilapia > Paratilapia polleni. The sequence goes on from VUQI01005352.1 coordinate 23,807, forward strand.
TGAAATCAAAATTGCACCGGTTGCTGGGGACACATACATGAGGAGCGCAGCTTTCAAACCGCTGTAATCCAGGCTCAGAGTGGAATAGGGGCTTTGCTGCACATCCATTTGGTTTTGTTCTAAAAAATAGGCAATTAGAGATAAGGCCCTAGTTGTACGTTTGACGAACTGCATTGCATGGCTCTCCTTTTCATAGTATTAGGGGAAAAAATATATTTTGGGATGAAGTGTTAACATGGTAACAACAGGGAGGGAACCTTGAAACTAATACTGTCGTATTGCCATATATAAAGTGTGCTAGTAAACCATGCTTCAGTACCCGTTATCTTATAAAACGGGAGGGTTCAGAGCCCAGAGTGGCCCCACATGAAAATAAGACATGTTACTAAAAATAATTATTATACTCTCACTCACTATTATAAATCACTGACAGTGATTGTAGAAAATCAGCAGTGGGATCTCCCAATGGAGCCTTTTGAAGCTTGTATGGAGTGACCTTGTTAAATAAGTAAAGTCCATCACGGGACACACCTGGAAAACAAATGAAGATGTTCTCTTGCCAGATGGTGTGTCCAGAATAAATGAGTAATTGTACAGCGGCTGGTGAAGAGATAAGGCATGGCTCATACATCGCTGTCACTGGTCTTTGATAAGTCACATCAAGCTTCAAGATTACTGTGTGTGCTCATGTAAATGCACCGCTAGAACACAGTGCTGATGCTGGAACAAGCTAAAATAGTAGCTCTTTCTATTGCACACTGTCCATTTTATTGGTGCTGCAAACATCTGAAAATAGTACAGGTTTCCACTTGGGGGGGATAAGTGTCAATACAATATCTCTAACAATTCTGCTATCATTACCATCATATCAGCCGACAATCTGACTTCAAAGATTTCTTTTTTCTGAATCTCTAACAGTGTTCCTCACCAGGTTGCTTTGATAACATGAACGTAGGGGCGTGAACCACACACTTCTAAGAATAAAACCCTAAATACACATGACAAGGACTTTTAGTGGTAAAAATGAAATAAGACCAGAAAAAGATTAAAGTCTCCCAACTCTCATAACTTACCTCAGAGTAAAAGACAGGAGAGCAAATTCATTTAAGCAATTAGAAGCCAGCGTGTAATTAGGCACAGTGCCTGCTGAATCTAAGCTAATATAATCAAATTAGCTGACCCAAACACGACTCCACCAAGACAATCTTAATGAGTTTGTGCAACTGAGAAGCACTGTTAAGGCTAGAAAAGCCTAATATTAAAAAGATAACAACTGCTGGGTGGGAGCACAGAAGTTAAGTGTCACATTTAATTAAGAAAAGTAACAATGAATTAAACAGAGGACAACATTTAAGTTCAGCGATGCACCACAATGGTAAACCTGATTATATGCAGCTATTTCTTACTTCAGCTAATGTGTGTTCCTACCTGAAGTGTAGCAGGACACAGCATACATCTCATGTGCTGATTTTTGTCCAGCTGGCAGGTAATTTGTTTTCCCACAGGTAAATGTGTGAGAAAAATATGCTGTATATTAGACGAGTATTTGACTAATTTTGCAGTCGATTGATTACACTTAATTGTCTGGTCTAGATTACTTTACCCCTCTGAGGTGTAAGTCGTCATTAGTGATGACCCCAACCCTAACACCAACTCTGATTATAGGCAATCAGATTATGTAATTTTTGTTTTTATTAAATTGTTCTTGGAAATCAGGGAGCAAAGAAAATAATCAGTCTAACTGACACACAACAAAAACTGTTGTTCCAAAAATTCCAATTCAGCCTTCTTCAAAATAAAGGGCTAGGGTAGGGTTAGGGTTAGGCTTACCACCTATGATGACTTAGACTTCAGATGGTTAAAAAGAGTGAAAAATGCTAAACCTTCATAGATCATCTTTTTCAGGTGAGGTGGTGCCTTGTTTTCTTCAAAACACCTGAAATATTCAATCTGCTATAATGTAAGACAACGAAATGCAGCCTCTGATGATCAAATGTTTGTCATTTCACCAAAATCATGAAGTGATGGCTCCGAAGTTCATTCTGCAGCAGGACAATGAGCCCTGCCGGAGTCATAAAAACCTATCTTCAGCCACAACAAGAATAAGGAGTCCTGCAACAGATGAACAGATGGAATGGCCCCATAAAAGGCAAAGCAGGCTCACAGCAAACATGAACTGATTGATCAATTTTCTCTTTACTGACCTGTAAATGAAGTTAACTGATGAACTAATCATGACTTACTCTCCTCATAATTTGAGTATCCAGACAAGTTAATCCAACAGTCAGCAGTGAGTGGTACTGTTCATTTGAAATCATAAGTAGACTTTAAATGTGCTTCACTTTGAATACTTCCGGTATTGCGCTTTCATCTAGTACACCATGTACTTGTGTAGCATGTGAGTTTCAGCAGGGCAGTGTTGTCTCAAATTGAACACGGTGAGTTGTGCCCTCACTTGAAATGACATTTGCAATGTTGACTGCGAGTGTCATGCTAGCTGCTGTACTTTTCTGAACATTTGAAACATGTCGTCTCTGACTTCACACAATACTGCAATCTTCTACAGTGAATACAACAGGTTAACACACATAAACACTAAACAACACCACAAAGCATATAAAGTGGTTTTAACAGCAATGCCTGAAAAAAAAACAAAAAAACAATTGCAGCTGTTATCAAACTAGCTAACAATGGCATCATAACCGGTGCTGATGATGCATTGTCCTTCTGCAGGCATTGTAGAAATTGTTTGTAGCTTTTGCCTTCCTTTCTTGGTAGCCTAAACGGTGACCACAGAGGACAAGAAGTCTACCACTTTTTAACTGAACCACCATCTTGTTTGTGGGAGGAGGTTTGCTCACTTCCTGCTCTAACACACACATCAGGGATTCAAGGAGCTCACACTTTTCCTGTTGCTACAGGCTGCTATTCATGAACATTTCCTCTCTGTGTCTTGACCGCTCAGTGTTTTCGGGACACACCTGCAGGGCGATTGATGGTGAGTCAAACACTGAGGTCAAGGTCAGCTACTGTGCTCGTATCCTGTTGTCCTGACACTGAATCATAGCCTGCTGATAAAACTCCAGATTAGTCAGTCGTAGACATCAATCCTAGAAATGCCTTAAACCACAGTGTCATCACAGGGGGTCTAGATGGTGCAAAATGGAAGTATTTTCCAGGTAATACTCCTCCCTCAGGGAGAAACTCACTAGCCTGAGATTGTCTGTGTAAGGGAATCTGATTGTTTTGGCAACAGCACTGAAAAACACACATAAACTATGGGTAGCTGAGAGCAAACTTAGGCAAAATGTGGAGCTCCCGCTTGCTTTCATGTCTCACAGAGCAATATGGAAGTCACCAGCCTGTCTCTTGGAACTAACAGGCACTCACCTGGAGCGGATGGGGCTCTATAACTTAAACGGATGTCTCCCGTTTTTCCATATGAGAGCAGGATGGCTCATGAGAGCAGTCTACAGTCAAGCAAAAACTGAACATTTGAGTCTTTCGTCACTGCCACTGACAAAAAAAAAATAAAAAATCAGTTTCTGTTGTTGCTGAGAGTTAAATTGAGACAAGAGGGACGATAAAATGATGATACATCATCATGAGCTGATGAACATCCAGCAATCCCTTGTTGCTATTTAAGGAGGATGACTGTTAAATCAGAAGTGCCTTCTGTCTGATGGAGGAAATTGTGCAAAACTCAAGAAATATTAATATTCTCTTTTAGTGGAATGCAAAAAAACTACTCCCCTCTAGGTACTGCCATTAAAAGTTTTACCTGAATTAATCATTTTAAGAGTTCGTACTCCCCAAAACGTTTGCAAAATACTTGTGCAGCTGTACCATGCCCCAATTTCTAAATCAAAGAGATGGAAAAGTAGGCTGCTTGTACTGTACAAGCTATCAGTGAAAGTAGGAGTTTAATACATTGCTAGAGAGAGTGATGGCTGAGCCAGTGTTGCAGCAGCTATAAAGGGATTATTCTTCCCTGGAAGACATAATCATGTGTAACACACTTGTTTCAAATCCTTTGAAAAACAAACAGGTGTTTCAGCTTCAAATCCAGGCCCTCATCCTTTGGCACACATATGAGAGAGAACCCCCAGAAGCACACCATTCTGTCATTCCTGTCATTAGTTGCTGGATTTTGATTATGACTCATGTCAGCACAAATCGCGTATGCAATAAATCTCACATAATAATGTACTTTACATTGTTTTGCTTTGATTTGCTAATAGGATGGATGAAAATGTGGTGTTAGAGTCCCAGTCACATGAATGACTTGAAATCACCTTGGGACACGCAATATTTTCAAAGATCTGAAAATGTAAAGTTCTAGCAAGTGTGCGTGAGTTCCTGCATGTGAGAACAAACAGCAAACAAACACAATAAAACGCATTTATAAATAGATGGAGAAACTGACCCGAGAGCCCCCACAGAAAGGCAAAGGAGAGCAGGGGAAGTTTCCTCGAAGTAGTGGTGTAGACTCCCATGGTTGATGCCGCCACTTCTCAGTTGTTAATGTCCGTCACCCGGCTTTATATGAGCGCTTCGCCTCAGGCAAATAAAGCTCTGTCAAAGTGGTCTGTCAAGTGGTTTTCCTTCAATCTCCACGCGTGGGCCGAGGAAGGTAAAGGACACTTCAGGTGAGGAAGTGTGGAACCCGTCTTATCCCACTGCCGCACGAATCCTCTTTTCTGACTTGGTGGAGCAATGGAAATAATAAAGTGTGAACTGGATCAGCCGAGGGTCATCCAAGACTCTTCTTCTCCTCTCTTTAACGCTTCTACAATTCCCTCCTTATCGACACTGCGGCGAGTAGGTTATAACTCTGCAAGTTGTCATCCCGTGTCCTTTCCTGAGAGAGAGAGAGAGAGAGAGAGAGAGAGAGAGAGGGAGAGAGCGCCGTGACAGAGCTGTAGAGTCAGCTTCAATATCAAGCACGATTTCCGGAGAACACCTCCAAAATAAGGCAACCTAGTTTTACCAGCCCGGTGGGTGAAAGCATTGCCTTAAAGCTTTGCTTTTATTTTGAAAGCAAAATATGAGTCACATTCATTATTTGCTAGCTATATAATTCAGCTTGACGCAGTTACACCAGTTCTTTATTTCAGTGTCGGCGCAGGTGTAAAAGCTACTTTTCAAGCATTATTTTGGATATCAGTTTGAATATAATTGTTTCACACGGTTTATGACCAAAATGTCATTGAGATTTCGGTCCATATTCACATGGCAGCATCATTCACTTGCTGCAGATTAATTGGCTGCACATCCATGAGGCAAATCTCCTGTTCCACCACATCCCAAAGGTGCTCTATTGGATTGAGATCTGGTGACTGTGGAGGCCATTTGAGTACAGTGAACTCATTGTCATGTTCAAGAAACCAGTTTGAGATGATTTGAGTTTTGGCGCATTATCCTGCTGGAAGCAGCCATTAGAGGATCGGTACACTGTGGTCATAAACAAGGGATGGACATGGTCAGCAACAATAGTCAGGTAGGCTCATGATGCTGGATTTGAAGCTGAAATCCCCCACACCATTATAACACCAGCAGCCTGAACTGTTGATACAAGGCAGGATGGATCCATGCTTTCATGTTGTTTAGGCCAAATGCTGACCCTGTCGTCTGAATGTCGCAGCAGAAATTGAGACTCATCAGACCAGGTAATGTTTTTCTAATCTTTTATTGTCCAGTTTTGGTGAGCCTATGCGATTTGTAGCCTCAGTTTCCTGTTCTTAGCTGACAGGAGCAGGACCCAGAGTGGTCTTCTGCTGCTGTAGCCCATGTGTATAAAGGCTCAAAGTGTTGGGCATTCAGAGATGCTCTTCTACATACCTTGGTTGTAATGAGTGGTTATTTGAGTTACTGTTGCCTTCCTGTCAGCTCAAAGCAATCTGGCCAACCCTAGAGATGTTTGTGTGGAAAAATCCCAGCAGGTCAGCAGTTTCTGAAATACTCAGACCAGCCCTCTGGCACCAACAACCATGCCACGTTCAAAGACACTTAAATCACCTTTTGTCTTCATTCTAATGCTCCGTTTGAACTTCAGCTGGTTGTATTGACTATGTCTACATGCCTAAATGCATTGCTGCCATGTGATTTGCTGATCAGATATTTGTGTTAACGAAAAGTTGAACAGGTGTACCTAACAGCTTTTCCAAAACCCTCTCTCTCTCTCTCTCTCTCTCTCTCTCTCTCTCTATATATATATATATATATATATATATATATATATATATATATATATATATATATATATTTTATATTTATTTTTTTTTTTTTTTTTTTTTTTTTTTTTTTTTTTTATATGGGTG
>VUQI01005364.1:6154-24650 GCA_015106735.1 Paratilapia polleni
AAGCCTTTGGGTTTTTTTTTTTTTTTTTCTATCCATAACCCCCCTCTGGAGGAGATGGTGGGGGCTGGGTATTTATTAGAAAATGCCACATCCATGTGATTTTCTGTTGCAGTGAAAGAAACGAGCCAAAAGGCATTCTTGTAAATAATTCACCAGAGACTCGTGTCATGTTATTTTAGATCTTTAGCTTAGAGCTGCTGTACTGTAGTTTTAGCCTTAAACTGCAAAAGTCTGAATAAATGTCAAGATTGGGTCTACAGTGGATGGCTGTGTTTGGTGTGAATATTTGTCTCTGCTAATGCTTGTGACAGTAATAGATACAGAGATGTCCTTAACCAAATGGTTACTGTGAAAACCATTTTTTCACTGCTTGAAAAGAATTCTACAGTACGTATGTCTGAGTTTTAATGAGAAAGGGCCAGATTTAAGAAAGGTGATTTCTCTATAAATGCTTAGCCAAACAAGATTGTGGGTCTTTTTCTGCAAATGACCTAACATTGATTTTGTATTTCAGTTTCTGTGTCTGTGCTCGCAAATGTGAGATCAAGACATTAAGAAAGAGACATAACACATTTTTATCTGTAAAGTCATAACAGCATTTTTAAAGAAATTTGATTTTTTTTCCCATTCATCTGCTTTTCAACAGCTAATCACCTCCTTTGTGCCTGCACATTTGTATGGAATCCAAGAATGGACAGAGTTGTCTGTCTGGGCAAAACACACACACGCACACAGAGTAGCAGAGCCATTTAGCATTCAGAAGTCACTAAATGCCAAGGTTACTACATCAATACACAATTGATTTTGCATACTCTGTTTGCGAGTTTGGTCTCACACAGGCACAACATATAGCCGATTTTACCTGGCGCTGAGCCTGGCCAATCATGCACTTCTACAGTTTGGACTGTCCACAATTGGTGGCAAAGTTTCACAGTGCTGTGCTGGGTCTGAAAACTGAAGACACAACACAATCCCAAAATGAAAGCTCACTGTCTTGTTTTGCCTGTGACTCACACAGCCCAATGCAGTATTTGCACTGCAGATGTAGTGAAAACATACAAAAGATACACATCTCTAAATGTTATATTATGTGTTCAGTGTAGCCAAAGCAGAGTGATGGCTGCTCAATTCAGAAATCAGTTGCTTTACCAATCTCTTGCCACAGTTTTAAGTCACACCATCAGCAAGCATCACCATACTTCACTGCTCGGCCATTTCTTCTTCTTCTTCTTCTTCTTCTTCTTCTTTTTTAAGACTTCAGTGTTCTTTTATTCATTCTCCAAATTCATCATTCATTTTTTTCTTTCCCGGTTGTGTTCTTTCATAGGTTCTCCCATGCCCTCCCCCTCCTGCCCATCATCTGTCATTGACCAATCACATCCACAGTCAGCTAATCCACATGACAACCCACTGTTAGGCAACGCGGCTGAGCCTAACTCAGAGGAAGAGGAGGAAGAGGAGGAAGAGGGGGAAGAGGAAGAGGAGTATGCTGCTCGATTGTACTTACCAGTAACACATGGTAAAGAGACTTGTAGAACCTTTTAGAAGCTTCTTTTTTTACTTAACTGATGTATTTTAAGACACATGCAGTCATTTAGGTCAGCTCAATTCATTGTACTCATCCGTACGAGTTGTAGTTCGTTATTTTTTATGCATGCCATCATCACTCATGACACTTGGCAAAGAGCACGGTATGGAGACTTGACCTTAGAATGACTTCCAGTGTACCGCCAGTGGTTGTCCTCAATAGATGACCCAGCCTTGGTGGGAGTGTTGGTCATGGTTTCTAGTTAGATTTTTTAATTTCTTGTTCGCTTTCCAATATTTCCTTCCTTTCATGTCTGCCTCTGTGTCGTATCACACAAAATCCTAAAACATTATCTGCTGTCAAAGAGCAACTGACTGATATTAACACAAAAGAGACCAAGAGTCCAAGGTACGGTCACCAGTCTGTAAATTAAAAGTGGTAAATATAACCACAATTGCTGCTGTCTTGTTTGACTGTCTGTGTCTAATACACAGTTTGTACTGAAAAGTGAGCCTGGAAACAATTATGTGAGGCATTTTAAAAGTGGAACATGTTGAAAGGAATCTTTAGAAATCGAAAACAGCTGTTAAAAATGGATCTATTTTGGCTCCAGCAGCTTTTAGCAGGAGTTTATTACACCCACCTTTGCACATTAAAGCTTTGTCACCTGTTCTTCAGACTGTCTGAAACTGCCATGTCCCTTCTAGTTCTTTTTTAATGCACATAGCAAGGTTAGGATAAATTTTCTACCCATGGCATAATACACACACTCAGTGTGAATGAAAGGCATTGTTAAACTTGTTAAACTTGTGCTGAACCAAGTACCTGCATATCAGACCTGTACACATTTTTCATTTCTAATGGAAAGTTGTGTTCTTTTCATAATTTAGCAAAACATTTGATTTGATTGTTATAGCAATTCTTACCATGGAGGTGGGCATGATTTCGAGGTTCTGGATTAATATTCAGTCACACTGTTTAAGCCTGGTTTGCATCTACATGGAACCTTTGTATCAGTGACTGTAGATCTGAGCTGATTTGGGTGGTTTGCAAGTTAATTTGGAAACCAAGACACGACACAGAAAGAAGGAGGTGCTGGAGGGACTCTGCTGTGATAGACTGAAGTAGAAACCCCATAGAGACACATGGCTCACTTAAACCTATATATGACTTTTAATTAAAAGTCATATAAATTTGAGGACCAATCCATATGGATGTCTGTTATCCCATGGGAGCTTTTCTAACAAACTAACACTAAATGAGCTCAATGTGGATGTGAGATTTTGCATTCTCGTTATAACTGTAGACACACAAAGGGTAGACAGCTACCATGACCCACCGATGAAAGCTTTTTTAACTTGAACTAGGCATTTTCAGGATATAATCCAGTTGCTGCTAGATCTTCTCCTGGTGTCTCTCCATATGGCAAATGTTAACCTGGAGGATGAGGATGAAGAATATAGTCTGGCTGTTTGAATCACTGGGGATGATCCGAGATCTGTTTGCCTGTGTAGGTGACAAGCACCAGATGCTGAGTCACGTTGACTTGGCAGTGACCCGGTATTGATCTTGTTGTAGTTAGCAGTTTGATAGGAAGCAGACGTTGATGGTTTGAAGAAAGGAACTACGGCAACCACAGTTAGAGTCAGACTACATCAGGAGGGGGCCATGAAAGGGGAGAAGTAAAGAGAAAGTGATCTGGAAGGACTGAGGGTGAAAAAGAGAAAGACAGCTGCATGGAGTAATGGAAATAAAGAGACAGACAGACGTCTCTTTCTATATACATAGCCATCTAAACATAATCAAAAACAGCTCTGAAGTAAGGTCTTGAAATGACTAAAAGGTTGTGCGTGTGTGTGTTTGTGGATTTGTGTGTGGTCTTCTTTTCCCAAAGTAGACCCAGCCTAAGCTAACCAACCAATGCTCAGCCAAACATCTAAAATATCATTCTCTCCACTTCCTGCTCTTTTTAGACATGTTTTTTTCTTTATTCGCTTATATCACTCTGTATCCTTTCCTCCAGTTCTTTTTTCTTTGCACCACTTATTTTGTGGGAAGTCAAGCACTGAGGCAAAGTAAACAAGAGACTTTTAGCTTATATTTTCTTGCACATAAAGGCACAGATATACACAAATGCGGAACCCAATCTTCTATTTCTTTAGCCTTTGTTTACAAGAGAAAGAAGTTGGGGGAAAAAAAATCAAAGAACGTGAGAATGGGGGAAGCACAGAGCACATTTCTATTGGATGTCGATCAAGTGCTGTATAAAACATCAGGAAGAGTGGCATATAATACTTTTTCAGTTCAGAAAGCCAGCCCTCAAAGTCCTGGAAGTCTGCCTCAATGTAGAGTGAAAACCACAGAACTTAAAAGTCATACAAGGCCCATTCATAAAAAAATATTGTGACAGTGATATGCAGGTACCTTTTATGGCTAACCATTTCATCCCAACTAGTTCACCAAGCAAATTTGTGCTTGAACAAAGGTTTGTTTGACCTATTTTACATAAAATTTATGACATACACAATAAATGTGTTGGGTTTGCAGTATTCAGTAAGCTAAGCCTTACTTGGCTGTGTAGACATCAGACTGACTGTAAAAATTCACATATTGCTGTGTGTAGAGTATTGGTGTGTGTAGAAGTTAGCAATATGTTTTTAGCCACTGAAAACATCCAGTCAAATAAAGGGGAAAAAAGTGTGTCAGGAAAGGTTGTAGGACCAGACTAAAGTTGTTTCTTCACACTTCATGAGTTCACCTCCTCATGCAAAAATACTGCATTGTTAGGTGTGTAGCATTGTCTTTTGTTTTTTATCTCTCACTGGCTGAGGCAACACATTTTGGATAATCTTGCTTCACAGAAATACATAAAATATCCAAAACGTGGTACACAGTGTGTTAACAGTGCAGGTTGAACTAAGAATATTGTTGTGGTACAGCTAGGTCCATAAATATTTGGACAATGACAGTACACCATGACAGAGGATTCTAAATCACACAGTCAGCTTTAATTTGAGGGGTTTAACAAAAGGATTTCCATTAATTTTTATACGTAGTGGTCCATTTTCCTGATGCAAGCTGAATTACATTGTCATATGTTTAATGTATATTTAGAAATGTTGTGTTAGTCATATGGGGGTTTACATGTGCACACACTACTATGAATAATATACTATATAAATTTAACATATAAAAATCTATACTATAAAAATACTATAAAAATCTACCAGCCACTCACAAACTAAACAAAGTCAACAAAACTCTATACTGTATATAACTGTATAAACTTAAACTATGTGTGGTGTAAAAACTGCACAGAAAACCAATTCATGTCAGACATTACATTTCGACATCAAACGGTCATTAAGTTTGTTCCTGTCATGCACACAGTTTGTGTGATGCCCAGATGTGCTGATTTGTGCACATTTGTAAAAAGCTCATCAGTGAATCTGCACTTCACAGTATTTCTTTACAGTACTTCAGCATATTTGAGGAAGTTCTACACAGAGATTTTAAATTTAAGAATGCCTTCAACATATTTTGATGATGTCTTCACATCACAGTCACAGAGAGAAGCTGGTAGATTTATCCTCTGTTTATTTTCCGTTATAGCCACTGAGAACATATGTTGATCAAAGCTAATGTTGAAACTGCTACATTCTCTTGGGAGTGTAAAAAATAAATGCAGATGGTGGGAGGTTGGAATGATGGGATGGTGCTGCGCAAGGTGTGAAAGAAAGGTGTTTACAGCTGTTTAAATTAAGCAGACATTAAAAGCAGAATGTGACAGAGTTGCATCTATCTGTGTACAGCTCTGTGGAATGGGAAGCCAAATGTTGATGAGCTCTGAGCTGAGATGTTTATCTCCCAGTTTTGATTCACACATAACTTTCTTTGTGCTCAGACTGAACAGTGAGTCTTTTTATATTGTTTTTTCTTCTCTCCACTCAAATTGTAACACATGGTAAGGCATTGTACCATTCTTTTATACACTACACTAAATTAAGTATTCCTCTTGCATTCTCGTTGTAATCAACACCACAGCTGTGCTGATTTGAAGGACAAAAAAATTAAATTACTTTGACAGAAAACTCCAAGATGGATCATAAACAAACCCGTTAAAGTATTCTTGAAACTGACAGATCATGACTGACATCTCTGAACTACCAGAGAAGCAGTTATCTGTCTGAATTTGGCTGCGTGTAGCATTTTAGAATCCTTGTGTGTTTCTAAATCTAATTTCCATTCTTGAAAATGTGATCCTCACAGAATGAGGATGAATATTTGTCTCACTAATAATGTACCACAGTAACATAAGTGGACAGTTTACTGAAAGCAGACTTGTCTTTCATGATCCTTCAAACAATATCACTGTGATGAAGGTTTGCACCTGGCTATAGAGTCAGTATAGCTCATATCAGGTAACCTAATATGGACTCTGTGAGTGGTGCAAACTGATCCTAAAGTCTGCATGAGACCGGCATGGCTGGTGTTATATAAACCTGCAACCTACTTCAGCCAGGCAGCCCACGCTGCACTACATCATGCACACTAACATGGCTCACTTTTCTCACGTCATATACCAACACACCATCCCAGTTTGGGGATTTATTTAAGATGCAGTATTTCCCACCTTTCCCTCTGACATGTCAGTGCCGCTGCTGGGCCACCTGCACATTACACCTACAGGAGCTGCTCGGCCATGGAAACCCATGCCATGAAGCTCCTGGTGCACAGTTTTTGTGCTGATGTTAATGCCAGAGGAGGTTTGGAATTCTGCAGTTACTGAGTCAGCAGAGTGTTGATGACTTACACACCATGCGCCTCAGCGCTCGGTGACCCTGTTCTGTTCTGGACTTTGCATGGTCTGCCACTTTGTAGCTGAGTTGCTCCACTTTGCAATATTACTATTTATAGTTGATCGTGGATTATCTAGGAGGGACGAGATTTCATGAACTGACTTGTTGCAACAGTGGGATCCTATTACAGCAACACGCTCAAATCCAGTGAGCTCTTTAGATCAAAACTGGCCATTCAGAAAGAAGACATTAGATGCTGTTTAATACATGAATGAATACATTATTTTGAATGTCTGTCTGCAGCAAGGGATTGCATTTCCTTTACTCGGTTCAAAAATCAACCAACTGTAATTTCTTCAGAGCGGCATAAACTTATAGAAACAATCAAACAGACTCCATCTGATCTTTTTCCAATAAAAGGCCCTTATTATTTTAACCCATTAAATGTCTTAATAGCTTGCCACTCTTCTTCTTCCTCTTCACACTCTGCCAGTTTGTCTTTTGCCCTGTGAGAGTGAAAAGACGCCAAAAACTCTCCACTGTCCAGCCTTTAGTTGCTTCAGTAGACGCCAAGGCAATCCGCTCAGAGTGGAAAAAGCAACATAAAAAAAGAAAAGTCTCTATACAAAAGGCGGGATGACGCCAAGGCTTATTGACAGCGTCTATACTGAAAGCAAAAGGGAGGTCAGACCAAGGCAGAGAGAGGAACACGAATAACACTTAGTGCTTTTTACTTTAGGACCAAATAGGCAATTCTACTCAACACCAGAACTAATCAATGAGCCACTGAAAGAAAGAGATGGCGAAAAGAGAGGTAGAGAAAGGGGAAAAATATTTCTCAACATCAGACCTGATCAATGATGGCAATGGGAAGAAGGGACGAAGAGAAGCAAACAAAAACGGAAGAAATCTCCTTGACATGAGAATGAATCAATGACATTTAAATAGAAACAGATAGAGGAAGAGAGCTGGGCAAGAGAAAATATTTGAGGAGAGGAGAGACTGGATGATTGATCTGGCTAATGAACCTCAGACTAGTAGCTGGTGGCTGGGATTTAAGCTTCACAAACACACGTACACACACACACACACACACACACACAGATACAAAATAGACCACGAATACACAGTTCACGTCTGAGGCTGATTGCAGAATGGAGTCACTTAAGTAAATCAAAATGTTGTAGCAGGCTCCACACAAAGAGACATGAAGACAGAGAGAGAGAGAGAGAGGCAGACAAAGAGATAAAATGGAAGAGAGTCATAGGATAGAGGGTTAAAAGAAACAGTGTGTGACAGCCAGTCCACTGTCCTGACTATGAAATGAGAGACAGACAAAGGAATCTTTTGAAATGATAAACCACAAAGAGTTCAACTCAGCTTCTAATTTATGTATAAGACACAGTTCTTTGTTTTGTTTTTGATTCGTCCTCAGCCTTGGCTCTAAGCTCTTATTGCTCTGCTGTTTTCCGCTAAACACATTCTGCTAAACACTTGTGGAAGCCTGATCAGAAATGGTCTCAGTGGAAGGGTGGCTGTCAGGAAGCCATTCTCAAGGGAAACGGGGAGAAAAGGCTGAGATATGCCACATTACACAAGAACTTGACTGAAAATCAGTGCCAACAAGTCTTATGGAGTGATGAATCCAAATTTTTATTTCAAATTGTTCAGCTGTTCAACTACCCGGGAGTTGGTAACTAGGGTCAGGTACATTAATCAGCCGCTTAAATCTGACATTTTCAACAGTGCTTACTGGCATCATGTCTTTCACAATAGACTGGTGCATTCGTGATATCACTGTCTCTTTGTTTTTTTTTCGTAAAGCATGGTATAGGAGAAAGTGTCTGGGACTGTAAAGTCTTGCATTGTGCGTGCATTGCATTGTGCAGGTAAACAGTCAACTGCACTGTGCGAGGATGGCACCGCTTCAGACAACGAAATGATACGTGGTGTTACCTGCCTTTGTGGGAAAATGCTTTCGACACAGTTTGCAGTGCATGCTGCTCTGCTTCTTTGTTGGACTTTAAACAGCCAAAATATCTCCACACTTCCTCGGACCTTTCTTTTCAACAGTGTCCTCATCTTTTGAGCCTTGGGCTGTGCCCATTGGGGTGTCGTGTTCAGTAACGCTGAGGCGCGTGTTTTCATTAACATTTTCTGTTGTCATTTTCTCTTTCATGTCGCTCAGACTCCTAACGTACTGGTGTGTACAGCTGCAATAGTACAAACATTAGCACATGTGTTGCTGCTGCCTGCTACTGCTGCGCTCTGTGCTGTGTGTGTCAACCTAAAAGACGTGGCTCTAACTTCTCTAACTTCCAACCACATGATCAGTTCGGCTTGGTGCTATTCTCATTGTCATTGACGTTTTGTGTTGTCTATTAAAACATGGATGGAATGAGTTCTGTCCGCTTTATATTGAACATGTTATTTCGCAATATTTATCTTTATTGTTTTATTGCCCAGCCCTAATGCAGCCTTATTTTTCTCCCACTGCTGTTCTTCTGCTGATTTGCAAGCAGTCCATCACCCCAAATGGCAATATTCTGTATTGCCTTTGAAAGTGATAAACAACTTACAACTGTTAGGAGTAAAGAATGTTTCCTGATCTGCCACCTCCAAAATCCAATTATTTTTGCCACTCTCCTCAAATTTGTGACACACAGTGTGTGAGTTTGGGAAAAAGTTTTCATTGATGTCTTGTCAATAGAGAACATTAACAGAACTGTATCTAAGAGGCACCATCAAAAATACAGACATAGAATTTTTGAACCAGTTTAAAGAGACATGCTGTTTTTCCTGGTGAGCGCCCCACTGGATGTAATTAATTTTCTTGCATTACCTTTATGGCAAACTTTCAGCCCTTCTGCTAGTAATGCTCAAATAATAGCAAAACTCTCTGTGCCTCCATTCAAGAATTTTCATCAACTGAACCGTGTAGCCTCAAGGACCTTGGTTCTTATTCAGATTCAATTCAACTGCAATGCTTTTGCAATTTGTTTCATCCAATATACTCCACCCAGTAAAACCAATTTGATTTGTTGAGAACGTTGGGTGAGCAGAAAAGGAAACAGTATGGAGATGTGAAAACAAGGAGTAGGACATAACTTCAAAAAATCCTGGAGGATGAGAGGACACAAAAGGATAGGATACAGATGAAAGAGTGAAATAACTCGCAAAGGAAGGCCCAGTGGCTTAGAGGAACACAGTCTCCCCTATTAATGACTTGGCCAGCGCAGGAGAGTTAAAAAAATGATAGAGGGAGAGGGAGAGAGAAGGGGGCACAGAGAGCTGACTTGGCAGGAGAAAATGAATGAGAGAATGAGGGTGAGAGAGACAGAGAGGGAGGGGAGGGTGGATTAGGGGTCAGTGCACTGGTGCTACAATAAGGAGAAAGAAATGTGGAGGACTGATGAGAGGCTCTGAAAAGGCTGCAGCTGCTGATACTAAAGAAATGAGTGGAAGAGAGGATAGGAAAGCAAGAGGAGGTCAGATGAAGAGGATGGTGGGAGTGGAAAAAGAAGTGATGTAAATAGATGTAGATATGATGATAGAGGAGGAAAAAAATGAATTCTAGCCACATCAGAGTTGGAGGGAAGAGGTGGTGAGGAAAAAAGAAAAACACTGCTAGTACCTTTCTTTATGTTTCTTCTCTTTAGTTACTTTACTTCATTTATGTCTTTGTCAGTATCACTGTTGAGTTCCCTATCTTCAGTGAGTCTTTTTGCTCCCTTTGGTTTTCCATTCTTAACAAAATGGACACAAGAGTTAGTTAGCCACATTATCACTCCTGTGCAGTACCTGAGAAAACTGACATTATGAAACTGACATTTCTGAGCCAGTGTTTCTTGTAGGAAGCTTTGGAGGCACAGCCTGTCCCCCAAACACGACCTTCTGCTTCACCAAGAAACCAAAGGTGAAAAAAATGAATGAAAAGAAAAAAGTAAATAAATAAATGGAAACATGCTGAGATAAAATGAAACAAAGGAAACTTAAAGTAATATTAAGCTTCTGGAATGGCCTTCACAAAGCCCTGACCTCAATACTGATACCTCAAGTATTAACTCTTTAAAAAACTGTGGTGGGATTAAACCTAAATGTAGAATTAGGATCAGCTCATTTTGATCTTAGGAGAGCCTCCTTCTGGGAATTAAGTTCAAGCAGTATTTCAAATTAATGATATGACTATTTTCCACACAGCTGTAAAGGTAGTAACAAAACATCCCCACCAAGTTTGCTTGGTAGAAATGGCAAATCATAAACAGACAGAGCAACAGAACAAATGGTAACTGTGATTTTCAGGATTGTTTCATACATGGACCATGGTTCATTAGACAATATATTTATTACAAAAAAAAAAGACAAGGCAACGAGGAGCAACAGACAACATTTTAATTGGAAATATCAGATATGATTTTGAATGCAGGGGAAGATTAAGCAATAACAGAGATCTAGAGAGGTTAAGTTCTGAACTTCATTACCCTAAAATCTCTGCACAATTGTCAATATAAGTAAAAGTTTGAACTGAGGATATGCTGTATTGCTGTGATTTACACAAATATGTGGTCGGGCTTTTTCCACATCTGCTTGTGTTTAAGAGGATTACTGTGATTCCAATGCTACAGTTAAAACGGTCTCAGAGTACGACCTCCCAGTCATGGCTGACCTGTTGTTGAAACAGTGCACCTATTTCCCTCTCATACGCTTTCCTCTTCCATTCTCGCTGCATCCCATTATGTTTATATTTAATGCTTTCTCTTTCACTTCACCTTAATTCTTCCATGTCTGTCATTTTTTGTTGCTTGCTCTGGGTCTTTGCTTGCAGACCCCACTTTCTCTCATTGTCTCTTTCCATTTGAAAGGTGATGTGTATTGTCAGATGCAGCAGCCATAAAAACACCAATTTTACAGCACTGTAATTCAGAAAGAGGAGTTGGTGAGAGGAAGGGGGAGCAAGATAGCACTGCCAAGCAGCCCTCGACCTTCACAGTCATAACCATAAATATGTTTATTTTAGAATAATCAGAACATTTTTGTGTACATTATTTGTGGAAGCACAGATTTGTTAGAAATTTTCTCTACCAAAGAACTCTAAAAATCAATTTCCATCTTGTGACAGTCATGTTGACAGCTTCAGAATTAGTACTTTTTAAACGTGAATTGTTTAAGATGTCCTCATACCTGAATGAGAGAATAGATCGATTGACTGTGGCTCTTAAACATTTGGAACTCTAGCACATCTAGGCAGTATAAAAAAGACTGACACAATCAGCGTTCAAAGATGGAGAGCAAATCAGGCCATACCAGTTAAAATTCTCAGCTGTGACACACACTGGTTTCTTTCCAGCAGATACCATATGTACTTCCCTTTAATGGATTCAGGCTTTGCTGTTCACCGAGCTGATAAATAAAGTTATTCAAAGCCTGTCCGGCTTTCAGGAAGTTTCCTCACAAGTTCAGTCCTTTGCACTGACCCTGTGTTGTATGAATTACATATAACATGATTACATTGTGAGAAAGCAGAAGTCTCCTGGACTGAAAAATAAAGCCAATACGGAAGTGCCAAAAACTGCAGATCCAAGAAATTTGTGCTTCAGTTTTGGTGAGAGAAATGCTAGTATGTTTTTAGTCTGTCAGCACTCTTTAGGAGGTATGTTAATAAACACAAAAACAAAAGACAACCCAAACCCTGGCATCTTACAATTTTACAGCCTGTTTTGTGAAAATACTATGTTTTGATCAGTGGGCAAACATAGCTTTTACACATTTTGTTGTGGGACTGGGCTGTCTGTGTACAATGCAGAAAGCACTGTGTATTGTTACTTTTTTAATTTAACAGTTCCTCACTTTGGGACCCAATAACTTTATTTGTGCTACAAAACTGTTGATACTTTGCACCTCTGGTTTAGATCCTGGAGCATACAGCCTCTTCTCTCTGTATGTTGGCAGTGAGTAAAATCATCTGGAGTAAAATAACAAAGGCATGGTAAATATTCATAAACTTTGTTGCCATATGATACTAAGATCATTACAATGGACCTCTCCCACCTTCAACACAGCTCATCTCTGCAACCACCTGTCTCCCTTTCCTGATTTTTCTTTTTAATCCTTTTCTGTGGTGTGGGTCAGTGAGCAGAGAGGGACACTCTCCACCTACATGCCCCACAAAGGCTACCTATGGCTGGGGAAAGAGGCCTGCCTCACTCCCTTCTCCTTGCAGGGAGTCCAGAGGTGGAATGAGTTTTCACGCTTCAAGAAACACGAGTCTTAACTCTCCTGACCTCCTTCACTATGTCGATGAGTCTACTTTTTTCCAGGATCTATTCTGTCCTCCCTTTTTTTCCCACTAAATCTCTCACTCCTGCCCTCTCTGCCTTCTCTTTGTCTTTCTATCTGCCTCAGCCTCTCGCTGTGTCTCTCTTCCCGTGTATGTTGTTCTCGCTCTACCTCATCTAAACTATGCTGACCATTGTTGCGGCTTCTGAAACTTTTAATTGACTTCCTGTGTCATCTCCTGTTCTTTCTGTGCCCTCTTTTCTTCTCTTCTTGTTCAATTTTCTATCAACAATGATGGAATTTAACACAAACCCTGACCTGAGCTTCAATTGCTCTTCCTTTCTTATCTTGCTTGATTTATTTATTTTCACCATATTCTTTCATTCTTTCAACATGAACTTTTGACAAAACCATTGACATTTTAGAGCTTTATGGTAACTTCTTCTCTTACAGTTTTATGTTTGCATTCATTGCATTTACTGGTGGGAAACAAATTAAAGGGAAAAACTGGAATTCTTGACCCCACAATGAGGGGATCTGACATGGTTTGAGTCCACTTTTCACCTTAGAGCAAGAGTGTCAAACTCATTTAGGTCATGTCATGGGCATTTGTATGTGAGTGTGTGCATGTGTGTGTAAAACAGGGTGATGTCAATCAAAATTTGATCCAAATTATGATTTGATCCAAATTAGTTACAAAGTCCAACAAGGGTCTGAAAAAAAGATTTTTTTACTCTGAAGACTGTTTTCTGAGTGCTAACCAACCTTTGCTAAACCGTAAAGCTGTGTTATAAAATTGGTTTCATTGCCTAAAACAGTGGTGAAGAAGACCCTCAGTGCCTCTGACTGAGAGGCCTTCATTATTGCTCCCTTTCTCATGAGTGAGGCTATTTCCTCCTCCTTCTGGGCACATGGAAAAACAGGCTGTAAGGATGTGAGCAGTAAGGCTGCTGCTTCATTTCTCTCACTCTCTGGTGGCCTGCACCCCAAGCTTGAGTGTAAAATAACTGAGCTGATCTAGTAGGAGGGTCCTCCACCAACACTCACATTAGATGAAAAAATAGACTCACCACTCCAGTCTGGTGTGTTTCTTTTCTTTTCTGTTTTTCTTTTGTTTCTGCATTTCACTAACTGACAACAGACTCTGTGTTCTGTGAGTTTTCATTTAGTATTACATAGCAAAACAGTTGTAGCAGGATGTGTTTAACTTAATTTGCCTAACTTGACATAGCGTATCCTGTGCATGAGCACATTGCAAAACAGATATTGAGAGTATATATAAAGCAGTCACAGTGTACACCAAATTATAAGTTTAGATTAAAAATAACACCCTGCAAGGACTGACAAGGGAAATGTATGACTTTATGAGAATTTAAGCGAAAGAGGGACTGTAGCGATGCAGAAAGAGAATAGGTGCTGTCCTGAATTGAGGGCGATCGACATCCAGACAGACATAGATAGAGACACAGCATCATGGTGAAGCCTGTAATCGCTTTGCTTTTGACAAATAACCTCTTCCCTCAACGACACCTCACCTCACTGCTTCGCTGAGACGCCAATTTACTGTGCACGTATCAGTCCATCACACTGATGGAGAACTCCTCGTGTGTGTGTGTGTGTGTGTGTGTGTGTGTGTGTGTGTGTGGGTGTGTTAGAGACAGAGAAAATGTCTCAGTGTCACAGTCACATTCTGCCTTAGGGTTGCACCTTTGCTGTAAAACATTTGTCCTGCCATCCTGCACCTACAGTTTGGTGGTGTTACTTGCTGAGACTGTTATCATTTTTTCTTTCTTATTCTTGTCAGCTCATCCTCCACTTTATTCACTTGACAATTCAAGTGCACAGCTAAATACCTTTGGGAAGTAATTAAGCAATGAGAAGAGATTGCATCTGAATTTGGCACTGGTGTGATACAGTATGGTAAGCCTACCATCAAAGGTCGAGTACTTACAGAGCATCCGCAGGACACCACTGTTAGATAATCATCTCATATTGGGCTAATGTTTATTCCACTGGGACATCGTTTTTGTATGACTGACACAGAAAAGACTTCTCGTAAGCATCTGTTGCCTGTTGTGAATATGAAGCTTGATTGCAGAAAAAGGAATGCTTCCTAATCAGCTGCATCACAATGGTTGTGAAGGGTAGCTGTCAGTGGACATACAGCAGAAGAAGTGACTTCTTACATCATAAGCTGGACAACAGGTTTGACTGCTGGTTGACTCAGGCTGTTCATTTAGCCATTGGTTTGATTAGAACCATCAAAGTTGACTGATACTCATCCAGATATTAACAACAGAGACATGTTATTTTCCAGAAGAAATGGATGTTCCTGTTTAGTCTGGCTGAGTGATGCTGGCAGCTTTATAAGGTTAAATGCAGTAAAGATACTTGTCACAATATCAGCTTTTCACTTCGTGATTCATGTGGTCAAAAAATTTATGTTAACAATATCACAATATCTATAAAAAATTTAAAAACATAACAGCAGTAATACTATGAGTCAAATTCATCTATAGTTTTGTTTGTGTGTGTGTGTGTGTGTGTGTGTGTGTGTGTGTTTTGGCAAATTAATTACACTCAAAGTGCATGGAGGTGGTGAGAGAGTCTCTAATCATAACTGTATAAAAGCGTATAAAAAGAACAATTACAAGTGTCGACATTATTACATGTGTGTTACTGACGCTTTATTTTTGAATATCACAGTTCTCATCAATACACAGTTATCAGAACACCTGTACTTGTAGATATGAAGTATGTGTATGGGATAGTATCTGGAAATACTGGCAGTCAGACTTAATAACAGCATAATAAATGGTCACATATAACTCACTGTGTCCCAGTATGGATTAATACACATAAGTAGTTGTACTATATGCAGAGAAGTGAACTACATGCATTGATCTGTTAGTTTAGCTACATTCTGCAGTAACTTGCTCGTTGTTCTTGCCTGGCTCTGATCTTTGTATTTGTCGACACCACTTTGTCATCAGATTGGTGTGGCATTGTGATGTTAACAATTAGCATTGTGGGAGGACTGATGATTAGCCAGTCAGCATCATGAGTGACATTAACTGTTGTAAACTGTCAGTCAGTCATTTTGGCTGGCATGAATCCACTACTCTACTGGATGCTACTTTGTACTTACGAAGTATACACGTATGGGTTTTAACCCATCAGTTTTTCACAATGTGATGTGTAGAGAAAATTAAACCTCCCAAACATATAAAACTGGCTTTCGTCACCCAACAGTTTCATTGCTTTCAACTCCACCAATCTCTTTGGTCTCTCCACTGATTTGCATACTGTCATCTGTCCTTCTCAGGGTCTGTTGCCTTCACTTTCTTTTCACCACTGATCCATTGCACTCTTTTTTTTTTTTCTTGATCTGAATATTTTTTCTGCTGAAATAAGACATACAAGCTCAAAGTAAATCCACTGTGTATAAAGTGAAGGGTTGATTTGAGTGTGCTGATGTGTCTGGATGAGTTCTGCATGAATTGGGACTTTGGAAGATTTCGTGACAGACTGTTTCCACACTGTTTATCTCAGAACATGGGAAAAATTATTCAAACTCAGCTTACTTTCACTTCATAGTATGATACTACTATGTTTGGGGTAGATACAAGGATTGGTTAATTTCTTTTACAAGCTGCAGGAAGCAAAGAAAGATTTAAATAACTGTTTCGGTAGGTTCAGCTCTCTTCAGTACACAAGTCACATAATTATCGTATCTGCCTGGTTAAGATGAACTCGTGACCGTGCCATTCGTGATGTTAAACTATAATTGCCAGTAAATGTTTTATTGACTTTATCCACAGCGTAGTGGCAAATCAGTTTCTCCTCTGTATGTCAGATATTTACCCCAGTGCCCTGTAATTACTGTACCTGCACATGTTATCAATAACTCAATTGGTAGCAGTGTTAAAACAAAACATAATGTCTATTGAAACCATGACCAATAGCTGCTGTGGTGCTTGAGGAAGATCTTGGATACAAATCACACAAGAGACTATTTAGAGAGAATGCAGAATTTTTAGTAAATAGCAATGAATGACTTAATGCATCATTTCAGGAGCAATTTTCACAAAGCATCTGAAAGCTATGGGTAGCTCCTTACCCTCTGATTTAGGAAACAGTCTAAAAATACCAGCTGCATCAGTCCTATTTTTAACACTTATAGGTTTTTGAAGTAAGAGTTATTGATAAAGCAGAACATATCTGTCAGCTGTAGAAACACACACAAAGCAGAAATCCTTTTTCCATACTTCCATCCATTTTCTAAATCTTTTATCCAGTTCAGAGTAGCGGGGAGCTGGACCTGTCTCAGCTGTCATTGAGCAAGAGGTGGGGTACACCCTGGACAGGTCTCCAGTTCTCCATACTTTTACATTTAAAAAAATGAATGGCTGCCTTACTATAAGAAATGCGAGGGTTCTGAAGTTACGATTGTCCACTCTCTTCCTGTAATGTTGCCAATATCTGTCGAAAGAGATGCTGGAGAGTTTTTCCCACTTCCAGCATGAAGAGAAAGAATGCAGAGCCATACCAGCTTTGTTGACTACATTAATTAGAGACCATAAGTGCACGGATATCAGCTGGACAGTTACAATAGTAAGTTGTAACATATGCCTGGCTCTTTTTAAAAGACTTGTTATATTACAGACTTGTTTTTATATGGGTCTATCCGCCACTCTTCATAGTGCTCTCCCAAACACAGAGTGCAGAGCTGCCAGCACTGATGCGGTGTGTCTGAATGTGTGCCCTCAGATTTGGCGTGTCACAAGTGTCGGTCATATGGGGAGAAATTAGGGGAAAAACAGGAAAACAAGCTAAAAATCACCTTGATTAGCAAGCTGTTACCGATCAGTCTGACCGTCGTAGATTATTATCTATTGGCACAACTCTGCTTATTAGCCTGTTAGCGTTATTATTATTACATGCAAGTGCTTTTTTAACAAATGTTTTAAAATGTTTCCTCAGGTTCTTCTACATGTCGATCTAAATCAGTTATAATCAAGCTTTACTCTGTAGCAGGCATGGCAGACTCAGGTTGCTTAGTGCAAATATGCATTGATTGGACTGGCAGATGAGAAGTGGTGCAATCAAAAACAACACTCAAAAGGGCACGAGTAATAGATGTAAAGCAAAAGAATAAATGTAATGCTCTTCATATAAGCTTTACATTTTTATGTACAAGTTTTACAACTACATTTATTTTGTAATTTAACTGATGTTACATTTAACTAATTGCTCCTCACATGGTAGTTAGAAAGGAAGTGGATGTCACAGTAACAGTCTCACTGAAAGAAAAAGACATGTTTAACAAGTAGAGAAACTGTCACAGCATCAATACACATATTCAATTCAATTCAATTCAATTTTATTTGTACAGCGCCAAATCACAACAACAGTCGCCTCAAGGCGCTTTATATTTTAGGGTAAAGACCCTACAATATTAGACAGAAAAGACAGGAAACCCCAACAATCAGACGACCCCCTATGAGCAAGCACTTGGCAACAGTGGGAAGGAAAAACTCCCTTTTAACAGGAAGAAACCTCCGGCAGAACCAGGCTCAGGGAGGGGCAGCCATCTGCCGCAACCGGTTGGGGATGAGGGGAAACAGAAGAGAGCAGAGGGAGACAGGACAAAAAGGCACACCTATAGGAGAGAGACAGAGTTAATAATAGCTAATGACTAAATGCAAATGGTGTATAAAACACATGGAGAGTGAAAAGAAGTGAGGAAGAGGAAGTGCTAAGTGCATCATGGGAAGTCCCCAGCAGCCTAGGCCTATTGCAGCATAACTAAGGGATGGTTCAGGGTCACCTGATCCAGCCCTAACTATAAGCTCTATGAAAAAGGAAAGTTTTAAGCCTAATCTTAAAAGTA
>VUQI01005366.1:9274-24471 GCA_015106735.1 Paratilapia polleni
TTTATTCTCATTGACCTTGTTCTAACTTTTATCTTCGTCATCCTCCTCCTACTCCTCTCTTTGCTCTGTAGGTCGAATCAAAGCTCCTTTTCCTCCCACAAATGTCCACGCCTGCGAGGTGAGTGACACCTACGTGGTGCTGAGCTGGACCGAGCCTGAACCCAGAGGCAGGGAGCCACTCACCTTCTACGTGGAGCGGGTCAGTCACAGCACATAAATATTCATATTACAACAACTCAGAGGACCTTGATTGGCTGCAGGCATCCCGAAGGCTCTTTGATAAACTCTAACCAGTTTCGTCCTATGGGACCATAAGTGAAGTTTTAATACATTTGCTAAAAATCGTATTACTCTTCATCATTTCTGAACACAATATGATTTAGGAAGGTGGAGGTGAAAAGTCTCTCACTTCCATAGCAGCCAGTAGAAAATCTACTTACTCGACTTGAAACTGGTTTGAAAAATGTGATTCATCACATGTAGTCCGTGTTGAAATCTTCTGACTGTTGTAATGGTAAAACTTTGGACAGCATAGAAGGTTTTTAAAACTCCTTCTTGGGTGGTGCATTTATGGAAATGCATGAAATAAATCTGAAATTGGCTGCTGAAAATATATTTAGTAGTATTTATCAAATATGCTAATGCTTATTTTTATCAGGTTTATTTATTTATTTATTTATTTATTTTTGATCCCCTGTACAAGTTTCAATCAGTGCCCTGCTATGTGTGTCAGGTTTAATCTCAATGATCATGTGGTATGTTGTTTGGAGAACGGGGAACTGAAATTGCAGCACTGTATAGAAAGCTTCTCCAGTTTCATGCCAGAACAGAAAAAGCCTGAAAGATCAGGACATCATTGCAGTAGTTTTGATTCTGATTTCTAAAACAGCAGACTAGCTGGATAATTGAGATAAACCTATACAGTTTAACTCACAAATCTAAGAAATCGGGCTACTTGATTGCCTTCTGTGTATTTTTACAAATTGGTTTTTATTTAATTTTGAAAGGACCTGCCTCTAAATTAAGAATTTATGCATCTGTGGAAAAGGGGCAGCAGTAAAATAATTTACATTAATTTGAGCTGAAGCTGCTTAACTCTATAATTATACATTAAAAGATGGTAATAGGGCTGTGTAATGTGAAAACCCAGCAGAATTTTCACCAGAGTCTGCAGTTTCTCCTTGACTTTATGAAGCGTTATGGCATGTTTCAGCTAATTGGTTCAGTTTTACTGCAGCTTTAGTGTTTTGGTACAGTCCCCAATCACATAGCACCATTGTTGGCTGCAGCATGGAGCTGTTTTCAGCTAAGACTGATCCAGTGTACTCTACCTTGTCAGCACCAAACAGAATATAAAGACTCCATCTAGCTTGCAACCACAGCATTTAGGAACTTAAAAGCTCGATATTTCCCTCAGCAGCTGGTGGAGATCAAACCAGAGGTAAAAAGATAGTGAGTTTTAGACTTTTAGGTTCCCAACTAGAATTTAATGTTGCTCTGTAGATGCTGGATTATTAGTTGCACCTTAAGGAAGCAATAATCCAGAAAATGCCCTCACTTTTAAGATTTTTGAACTTCTTTATTATAGAAAACATGAAAACAAACACATACATTTACTAAGAGACACTAACAAATATCCACTATAAAAACACAATCAAATATACACTCACCAGCCACAACCTGCTGAAATTCAAACTGAGCATCAGAATGGGGAAGAAAGGTGATTTAAGTGACTTTGAATGTGGCATGGTTGGTGCAAGACAGGCTGGTGTGATTATTACAGGAACTGCAGATCTACTGGAATTTTCCCACACGACCATCTCTAGGGTTACAGAGGATGGTCCAAAAAAGAGAAAATATCCAGTGAGCAGCAGTTCTCTGGGTGAAAATGCCTTGTTGATGCCAGAGGTCAGAGGAGAATGGCCAGACTGCTTTGAGCTTTGTTATAACTAAGGTGTGCAGAAGAGCATCTCTGAATGCACAGCACGTCAAACCTTGAAGCAGATGGGCTACAGCAGCAGAAGACCGCACTGGGTGCCACTCAACAACATGAGTTGTTGACCGTGTCCATCCCTTTATGACCACATGGCTGCTTCCAGAAGGATAATGCACCATGTCACAAAGCTCAAATCTGAAACTGGTTTCTTGACAATGAGTTCACTGTACTCAAATGGCCTCCACATTCACCAGATCTCAATCCAATAGAGCACCTTTGGAATGTGGTGGAACGGGAGAGTTGCATCATGGATGTGCAACCAACAAATCTGCAGCGACTGTGTGATGCTATCATGTCAGTATGGACCAAAATCTCTGAGGAATGTTTGTAGCACCTTGTTGAATCAATGCTACAAAGAATTAAAGCAGTTCTGAAGGCAAAAGGGGGTCCAACCTGGTACTAGCAAACTATAACTAATGAAGTGTTTGGTGGGTGTATATAATGCTCTCTCTTATATACAAACCACAGTTGTAATTAGTAATACCTTCACATCCAGTGAACACAAGAATCAATGTTCTTGCATCATTACTTCCTCCTTGTTGTGTTTGGGAAGTCCAGAGCTGGAACGTGAGTCAAATTAACAGCAGGCTGCTGACAACAACACTAATTAAAGAGACAGAAGGAGAAAAATACACACCCACATATACTGCTGTGGTGTCAGTTTAACTGGGACTTTACCGTCTCATTAAAAAGCAAGCAGACCTTGATGCTGCTCTTACATGCCACATACTTTGGCATCAGGGGTTTGAATCTTTTTGCTTGCATGCAGAGTTTTTTTATTTAGTGATTGGTGGTTGACCTGAATTTGTTATTTATAGGCTTTGTGTGGGTTAAAATTAGTCACACACCTAATGAATTTGTCAGTATAAGTGTCTAGCAACTAGGGTTTTTTTGTTTGTTTTTTAAAATCTTTTTCAGTGAGTCAAAGTATTCAGTGATGCCGAAATAGTTTCCCTCCAACATATCAGACTGCGTGGACTGCCCTGGTCTTTACAACAATAAAGGGCCTACAGGCTCTCTAATATCAACCCAGGCACTGAATAGCTTCTAGCTCCAATCATCAAAAAACTGCCACAGGAAATAGATCTTTATTGAAGCTTTATAAGTTACTGAGGTAATAAAACTGTCAAATCTGTCAAAGGCATCTGAAACTACTAAAAGTCCGCAACTTCACTTCCCCTTATATAATGAAGGGAACATTCAAATATCGTCTTCGCCCTTGAGCAAGCACTTTATAATCACTGATCTCTTGGAACATACCCTGTTCTAAACAGAGACTTTGGAAAAGAAATGATGGTAATACAGAGCAGGATAACAGGAAAGTTAATGGAGGCTATAAAATAGTCACTGTATGATACAGCATCATTAGCCAAAATGGCTAATTGAGAAAGATGAAGAAAAGATGTCAAGATGAGTGACTGGTGGTCTACAATTTGCATACCTATTCATCTGTCTTTTTTACTTCATCCTGGCATGTCTTCTTTTTTTCACATTTGTCTGCTTTTCTAAATCAAAGTATCACTGTCTGTCAATCCAAACTGTGCAGATTGAATCTACCAGAGTATTTCATGGATATTGAATAATGAAGATGGCCTTGAGATAGAAAGTGCTTTTGAAATTAACTCTGTGTTTTCTAATGCTGCACCTGTTTCAGTCCCTGGCAGGTAAAAGCAGCTGGGAGTTGGCCAATCTGGACATGGTGGTAAACTCTCCCAGGTTCCCAGTATTTGACCTAGTGAAGGACAAGCAGTACTGCTTTAGAGTGCGCTCCGTCAACAAGTACGGTGTCAGTGACCCCTCTGAGCCTAGCACACCAATCTCCCTTGGAAATCCACAAGGTGAGAGGGAATATGTTATGTACTGGTAGCCATTTATTACTTTCCCTGTTGTAAAGGTCAGTAAGATTTTAAAGAGTGGCTTCATTGTTCAGCATTTCAACACAGAACTGTATTTTTTTCTACTCTAGCTGTTCATTCATAGAGTAATTGTACAACAGAAAAGATGATCAAAACAGATATTGTGGGTATGTTTACCTCAGTTTTCGGTGGTTTAGCAGATTATCTGTATTTCTTATTGAGATCACAGTTAGAAGTCTTAGTGGAAAGAAATAGAAAAATATTCCTCCAATAATAAAAATCTTACAAGGCTATTATTTGCTCATGGAAGTGGACCCGTTTGAATTAATCATAGTACGAGACATTTAAGTCTTATGAGATGTACAGTCTTACTGTAATACACAAAATCTTTGTCTGAGTTTGTGTGTTTCTTTGGCCGCTAACCCCTCCTACACAATCACGAAATGAGCAACCAAACTTGGCACACAGGTAGATCTTAGGCTCCTGAAGATTCTTATCTATTTCAGATATTATGATGTCATCATGTTGCCTAGCAACCACCTAGCCAGGGGCTAAAATGACCTGTTTTTAGTGCTTATGCACCTAGGACACATTATAAAAGCATCACATCTCATTTTTATTTCACCGCTATAACATCTAATTTATATCCACAAAATAATTATGCATGCTATATTATGATGTCACTATGTTACTTAGTAACCACCTAGTAACGGGCTAAAATGACCCATTTTTAGCATATTAACAACATCTATCACCACTACTTTTTACTTTTCTCACTGTGATTAAATTTGCCAACAGCACAAACAAGCCAAACAGTACTGGAGCATGGGCATGTACTAGTATTTATAAAAGACCAACATTTACTGCTAAGTTTTTTTTCCCCATTTATTTTCCTTCTAAACATACATCATGGCTTGTTTTTTAGAATTAGAAAAACATTTATTTTTGAATAACTGAATAATCTGCTGATGGGGTTTAGTTGTTGAGCTACTTTTTTCACTGTGCAACACCCACAGTAGTTTACTATCATGTGGAGAAAAGCAGCAAATCTAAGCAGTTCATCAGCTAATCATTTTCAGTGCTACCATTAATGAATTAGCAGTGATTTACAGGTGCTCTGTGGAAGTTTCTTGCAAAAAAAAAAAAAAAAAAAGTACAAAATATATCCAAGCAAAATGGGAGATGCTCCACCTGAACTCATGTCATTCAATAATGCAAGCTCTGATTTCTCCCAAATTGACTGTGACAGTGAAAATGGGTTCCTCTACATGTCTAAAAAAAAACCCAGAATGTGAATATCTGGATCCACTGAGGAAATGCAGCACTTCAAACACAAAGGTTCAATAGGCAGAATTTTCAGATATGTGAGTATGTGATCAGTGTAATCATTTGCTTTTAAGCAGTCTTTGCTGGAATTTTCCAACAAACACCAACCACGGTTTGCTGGAAAGATATCACTCTGCTAAATCCAAGAATATATGATGTGTGGCTGTATTAGGTATAGTCAGTGTTCAACATTAAAAAGTAATGATATTGTGAGTCCCCTTGAAATATTGGCACAGAATCTTCAACTAAGCTGAAAATATCTGGTAAGCTTTTTCATGCAATTTTTTCTTGCTAAGAGTGGACAGTGTTTCTACATTTGAAAAACATATTTCTCTTGTTAATGTATTGATAAAAACAGAGGAAATTTATCATGAATATAATGTTTTGGAACCTATCCCAGCTGTCATAGGGCAAGAGGCGGGGTACACCCTGGACAGGTTGCCAGTTTATTGCAGGGCTAACACAAAGAGACAGCCAGCTATTCATTCTCACATTTGCACCTACGGCCAAGTACCCAGAGAGAACATGCTAACTCCACACAGAAAGACCCCAGGCAGCTGGTGGATCCAAACCCAGGACCTTCTTGCTTGAAGGTGATAGTGCTAACCACTGCATCACTGTGCCACCTAAATTATAATGATAAGTGCAAGCAAAAAAGAAGCATTGTTTATAGGGATAACACAAGTTTGCAATCTTCTGAATCCGAGCCTTTGCAGACACATCACTGTCATTCTTGGTGCATTTCTGGCACCTGTAGGTCAAGTGTAGGTGTGTGAGAGGGCATGTGTGTATGCATGAGATAGACAAGACAGGGAGGCACTCATAAAATCCTTGTTGCGTAATGCTACTCCAGGTTATTTGAGTATGAGAACATCAGAGTTACAATCTGCAAAATCAACTGTGGTCCAAATCCTGAGCAGATTATCGTTTGCAACTTTGCAAATTCAATTTCTGTGTATTTCATTAATCTTTCATTTTAACTTGTTTAATGAGCTGGAGAGGTCTATTCTATCTTGTGGTCAATTTTCATTTGAACATTTTAAGTTTCATGGTTTTTGCTGATGGTTTTTTATCTGATTCCCATCAGCTGTGCCAGCTCCACCTCACTCTGTCATGGCAATTAGAGACACAGACACCTCTGTGCTGCTGCAATGGCAAGAACCCAAAGACAAAATCGGCATCCTGGGATATTACCTGTACTACAGTGACGCTGGCAAACACAACTGGAAGACTGTTAATAACAAGCCCATTACCAAAACCAGGTATGAATAATAAAAAAAAAAGTTATAGTGACAGCCAAAAACATCTATTTCCATTTGACCTTCTCAGGTAATTATTTTGTGCTAAAGGTGACAAGAGAATCATTCAGACAATCTCAGTGTAATCTCTCCTCAGGTTTACAGTCCATGGCCTCAAGACTCAGAGGGAGTACGTGTTTAGAGTGAAGTCTGTGAGCCGAGCAGGAAACAGCAGCTATTCAGATGAGTCTCACCCCATCATTGTCAAATCAGCCATTTGTACGTACACCTGCCAGCCAAAAACCAAAAAAAATAACAAAGACTTTGTAAATATTTCGTAATTTTGTTACTAACTGAGCATCTAATTTAGGATTAGATTTAGAAAACAGCACAGCTTTCCTTGGCATATGACTTTTTTGCTAATTGTTTCTCAGCTTCAACTCAGTCTTTACAGGTTTTGTTCTTGTTTTTCATGTTGGTAGTTTTCTTTCACAGCCTCATGAACCCTCCCAGTGAATGCATGTGTATTGTAATGCTTACGGAAACATTTGTCCTTGCGCGTCCTCCACATATTTGCAGCATTTTAGGTAAAACAAAGCAGTTTTAGAAAATATTTAGTAAAGAATGGGGAGAAATATAAGGTTATAATACTGTAGCACATCACTGTTCAATGCTTCTGGCCTCATACCCAACAGACTTTGCTCCTACCTCAACAGTCTAACAGTCTATATGTTTTGTCCAGTAAGCGTCACCAAATGACTAATCAGGCAGAGACTAGATGAAAAGCCACAGACCGTTCTTGCTTCCTGCGTTGCAGTATCAGATAATATGTTCTCTGCAGCCTGCAGTACAGTAGAGTTATGACTCATTTCGCTTGGCACTCACTGTCAGAATAATCTCACATCTATTCTGCTACTCTGCCATTACCTGTGGTATAATGGCTTGAATCCAATTCTTTGTGAGGAATACATTTTTGTCAAATAGAATATGAGGCGAATATTTCTTTCGTTCTCTTTGGAGAAAGCCTAATGTAGGCCTAGAGTCATGAATTTGAAACTCTAGACAGAAGCTGTAGTCGGCCAGAGAGTTATTGGCATTTCTTGGTCTATTTAGCAAGAACGAGGGCCTGCTGAGACTTTCTCATCTATAACCTATGATTTTTTTTTTTTTTCCAATTCCTTCTGCTTGTCCAGATGTTCCTTCTGCTCCCTCTGCCATCGCCCTGCTGCTGTGCACTGGATCAGAGATGGTTTTGGGCTGGAGGGCTCCCTCCTCTGATGGGGGAGACCCTATACGTGGCTACTATCTGGACCAGAAGGAAAAGGGCATGGAAATATGGAGAGAAGTGAACGTCAAGCCTGTCAAAGAGAGGCAGTTTAAGGTGTGTAATACTGCAACTTTTGCACAACCTCTTTGAAATTTTAGTGCAGACTTTGGTGACAGTCTATTCAGTTACAGGCACATTTTTTGGCTTTCAGTGAAATATCTTGGCTGCTGTTGAACAGATTGGCACAAAAAAGCAGTACAGACTTTCTGATCCAGCCTGTTGTTTTTAGGGGCCATTGTCCTCTATATAATAGGATAAGATAACATAAGAAATACTTTATTTAACCCATGTTCAGGAAATTCTTATGTTACAGCAGATAATAATAATAATAATAATATAATATATCATATCAAAATCAACAAAACAACACAGAATTTAAAATTGCAATAAAATTTTTTACATGAAAGAACAGATGATTTTCTGACAGATTTTCTGGACAGAAAATTTGTTGTATTGTAGAGAGTTATTGCATGTGGTATAAAAGATTTCCTGTCCGTGTGTCTGATTTCCTGTCCGTGTGGAGCTGAATCAGTCTGTTAGAGAAGTTGCTCCGCTGCCTGTCTAGTACGTAGTGCAGAGGGTGGTCAGGATTATCCATGATGGATAACAGTTTGTTCAGTGACCTCCTCTGCACCACAGCTTCAAAAGTGTAGTTTGCAGCATTCCTGACCAGTTTATTCAGTCCGCTGGTGTCACCAGCTCCGATGATTCTTCCCCAGCTGACCACAGCAAAGTACACAGCGCTCGACACAACTGACTGATAGAAAATCTCCAATATTTTGCTGCACACAGCTTCCTCAGGAAATAGAGCCTGCACATCCCCTTTTTGCATACTGTACAGCCTCTGTGTTCAGTTGTGTGTACAATTTCTTTTTTTAGAAATTTTTTAGAGAAACGTCAAAGCTTTTGGATGGCTTGCTGTTAAAAATGGTAAGACGTCCTTGTTCCCCCTTAGGATGAAGCACTATTTAGCTTCAAGGTCAAAATTTTACTTTGTCAAATAATTTAGGTTAAACTGAATTTGCCAGAACTTTTACACACTTTTCTGTGCTAATTAGCAGATAGTAACACCTTCAGCTAAGATGGTGAGCCAACAGACAGCAAGTTGACATGGTAAAAATTATACCTACAAAACATCAGCATGTTAACATTGGGTTTTTTATTATTATTTATTCATTCAGTCATCACACATTATACAGTAAGTATAGCCAGTACAAAGTCCACAGACTGAACAGACAGAAGCAAAATGCTGATATATTCCCAGCTACATTCTTATCAGTAAAATATACCCTGTTGAAAAAAATGTAAGCATCATGTAATGTAATCCTTGTGTTAGCAGAAAACATGTTTGCATGTAAACAAGAAACACTCTAGGAAGATGTTTAAGCATTATGCACATATACTTGTAGTGTCCATAAAGTCTCCCGTTTACTGACAACAGTACAAAAACAAAGAATATTTTGTTACACTTTTGATGAAAACGAGGAAAAAAAGAATAAGTGCACAAAGAGATTTCTAGACACTTACTACCATTAAGGACTTTTATTATAATGACAATAATAAAAGTTATTTCTGGATTTTGCAGTTGCCTCTTAATAATGGCAATAATGGCCAAAGCTCCCTCATCCACATTGGCTGTGTCACTAGGCAACAAGCAGTGTCCATGGAGACCCAGAGTAAAGTTAAATCTTTAACCTGTCTCAGAGAGATTACAGGTGCTCTGTAATTAGACATTGTGCAAATGTGTTACGTGTGAGTGGCTGTTTTTAGCTCCTGGGAAAAACAAAGACAAAGCCAATTAGAACGAAAATGGCTGTGCCACTGTAAATCAAGATTAGCCTCGCGTGTTGTGAAGTCCAGACTTTTGAGGATTGGAGACCCCTTTGCTGTAGAAGAAACCCTGTGATGAGAACACACAGTGCCCCCTTTTGGGCTAGACAAGACATTTGAACATCACATTTTCAAGAAGCTCAGAATGTTTTTCCAGCATGAGCCTTTGTTTGAATCAAGTTGCTGGCTTCCTGGATGCAAATTAGAGTCATTAGAACATTGATTGTGCTGCAATTTTGTGCTCAGGGCTGCTTTTCTTTCTGGGCTGGAGCTGTGTCTGTGATTTTGTTCTGGAAGCTTCTTTACTCTAGCTGTCACAAAGGAACATCATGATCCTGCTTAACAAGAAAAAACTGACTTGAACCTCTTATTTTTCTCTCACTTAACTGAAAACAGTACACAGGTTTTTTTTTACTTAAGTAGAAGTATCAATAAAATACTGTACAGTCACTCTTTAGCAAGTCCTTCATATAAAATCCTACTTAAAGTATTATCTCCAACATATACTTATCCATATTTAAAAAAACAAAAACACTTTTTCTCCAGAACAGATGCTACTTTGACTGACACAATACAGCTACTACTCCTGCTCCTATTACTACTATTAATACTACTATGTTAATACTGATGCATAAATGCATAATTATTACTCTTTTGTTGTAGCTTGCATGTTGTGAAGTGATTAACTCCACAGGAAAGAATTCATCACCTTATATTAATGGTCTATCCTGTGAGCCTCCAATAGTTATTTAAATGAACTTTAAATGAAACCATCAAAAAACTTTAAAAGCAAAATCATTGCTTTTTAAAAACTGCTAACGACTGATAAAAATCTGAAGCATATTTATTTATTTATTTTTTATTTTTTTGTGTAATATATTTCCTAACCTGCAATATAACAACAAGCTATAGCTGTCAGATAAATACAGTTGAGTAGAAAGTACTATATTGTGCTCTAAAATGTAGAGAAGTGTCAAAAGAAATGGATGCACTCAAGTCTAGGTGAAGTACAGGTCATGTTTTCAGTCTGTCATCAGCCAACCTTGGAGATGCTTCCCTGATAAAACACTCTGTATAAAGGTGACCCACTGGAGGATGAAAAATTTTTCTCTAATAATCACATGCAGCCTGTTTGCCATCTAGTGGATAAAAGTTGTCCTAATTTTTAAAGGCATTTGCATTTCTCGGGTCAGACTTTGTATCAGTTTAATAGGAAGACTGTTGCTCCACCTAAATGTGGTTAGAGGAGGACCTTTAGATAGTAAGGGGGGTGGAAGGTGTTGGGTGGCAATTTTTAAATACAGTGAATGAAGCTCTTTCTGGTTGTGTCAGTTAGTTTGCTGGTAGAGAGCTGAAAGCTGCAGTAGATGTTCACAAGTGTTCACGGTGGCGATAAGGACCTTAAAGTCTAAGTGGCTGTGAATAGAAAGATCAATGAGCTGATCAATAAGGCTGATTCCCCTGTCTTTCCAAAGCAAAAGTGTCTGGGAAGGGGCCACAGAAAAAAAAGTCGTAAAATGTCTTCTTGAGTCAAGAGGAGTGTAACTGTACAAGCAGGGAGCTTTTTGTTTTTGGTGACAACCTATCCATGGTTTTCTTAAAGGCAGCCAGAACATGATGCAACAAATGCATTGTTTTGATTTATATGAATAAAAGCTTTAATCACTGTTTAGGCCAGATAAGTAACAATACATTTAGAGTCTTAACCAAGAAGTAGCTTTGTCTGGGAATGTCTGAGTAGTATTAAATTTATGTAACAGGGTACAATAAGGGGCCCAAAAAAGCAATAATTAATTATATCTCTTTTCTTTAGTCAATCTGTTACCCCACTGTTTAAAAAGCTGCAGTGTAAAGGGCTACCCAAATACAAATGAAATAGTCGATCTTTCCTTTGTAAAATTAAAATCATAAAAACCAAACAAATGATCACACATTTAAGGGTTTTGTTCAGTACGAGAAAACTTTCACTTTCTGCTTCTCCCAAATCACACCAACCTTTGTTTAATAAGAATGTCTTTGGTTTTAACAAGAGAATCTCAGTTTCTCAATCAATGCTCACATACTGTAAAATTCATCTGCACCTTTTTGCAACCTCTATTTTTACTACAGCTGATCAGCATTTTTTTTTATGCCTGCTAAATTTCTGTAGGTTTGCAACCTGAAAAGTGGACATTTCTACCAATTCCGTGTGTTTGCTGCCAATGTGGTCGGCGTCGGGAAACCGTCTGAAGCCAGTGAAGCTTTCCTGTGTGAAAAATGGACAATGCCAGAGCCAGGTGAAATTAAATTTCCTTTACAGTCCAAATGCTTTACTTTTAAACTAACTAAAGTATATAAATCTTCAAGCCTGAAGGATTTATAGATGCATTAGGCAAAATGAAAAGCTCCTCCACTTTGTTTTGCTTACTGCTGGTGTATTTATTTGAGCATCATGATTTAGCACATGCAAAAATACACACAATTCAGCCCTGGAGGGTGCCGGTTATGACTCCCGACTGGTTTTTGGTCCCTCAAGCCCTGTCTTTGCTATGAATAAAAATATGTTATTTATTTAATTTTACCAAGATCTATCTTATTGAAAAAAATAGTTGTTGAATATGAAAGATGTCCATCTGAGCTCTTTGGCATTTCTTTATAGGTTCAACTAAAGAAATGGGAACAAATTGTGTGTTTTTGCAAAAGGCTGCTGGTAACAAAGTGCCTAAATATACAGTTTAAAACTGGCTCTTTGCAAAGTTGTCTTATGTGTAGACACAACACTGGTTCATCCCTTGAGTTAGGTGCCTTTTTTTATGCTTGAATGATTCATAGGTTGTTCAGTGGCTTAACAAACAAACAAAAAAGATTCCTCTGAAAATGGTCAGGTACAAGAACTGTCCAAAGAAAAACTTTGAAAGAACTATTGAATGCCTGGAGAACTATTGCTTAAGAGCACTTAAAAAATTACAAGAAAGCCTGGCTCATTGGAAGCAAAATATTAAGAAATGTGGAGTGGCTCAAGACTTTTGCACAGTACTGTACACTGAAACTCAAACATGCAAATGAAGCGACATAGTTTTGAGTCATTTACAAGTTATCAAGTTATTTACGTGCTTTGGGAATTTGAGCCTCCATCAATACCTACCTGACATTCAATTTCCACTGTTTATTGACCCTGGCTTTTGATGGGTGGTGAGACAGATACAAAGACTATCCATCAACTCGAGGACCCATTTATATAAATTGCACCAATGAAAGTGTATGTGGTCACCTCACAACAAATCAAGGGTTCAGTATGAAGTACCAGAATAAAATGGGCTTATTTGCATATTGTGCCATTAAAGTGCAGAATAACAGTAAAGGTCAGCAGTCAAGTGAAAAACACAGTATCTAAAATAGCAGCCTGGGGTTAGAGTTAGTTAGTGGAATTCATTATGTGTTGTTATGTGTTGTTGTTCATTATGGTTTGTCCTCAAGTATTGCCGTGGATGGTGACTAGATGCAAGACACAGAATCCACTACAAAACCCCCCCAAAAAAACCCAAAACAAAACAAACTGATGTTTGGTGGAGGAATCAGGAAAAAGTCACTCAAACAGTACATTAGTAACAATGAAGATAATATGTTGTCTATATTTTTGTTAACAATTTCAATGAATTCGATCTAGCTAAAAATTGATTGTTGTACTTTGTATTTTAACTTGTTGTTAATGCAGTAGCAATAAATAAAGTAATAATTCAGTTGCACTGATGGAAATAATAAAGTTGTACTTGGATCCTTACCGATGTTTTATTGATGTGTCTATTAGGCTAATTTAAATATCCGTATTTTTTATCAGTGGACTCTACTAGTAGCTTTGTGTGATTCAAAATAATCCTTATCTTGTACTGGGCCTTGATGCAGCCCCTTAATTTATCCTCCATCTGAAACAAGCCATTTGCCTTCCTTGCCCTTCCTTTTAAGCCTATGTTCTCCTGATCGGTGGCCCCTCGCAAACAAAATGTTTGCACAGCAGGTGTGTGTGTGCCTGAGGTGACTATGATAAGGCTTTCTCACTAACATCATACAGATCCAGGAGTAGAAAAAAACTGTTTAAAAACTGAGTGTTTAGAGCAATCCGAAGCCTGTAGACTACACTTAATGCTGAAAAGGTGCTTTTTCAGCCCTGAGTAGTGTCTGCAGGGCTTGAGGCTACAGAGTCCTATCAGCTTTCACCAACCCAGAAGTCTTGCATGTAGCTTGAGAATTCAAATGGAAGCGCTTGATACACCCATCATTAACTGAAGACCTTTTTTATTCATCTCCTCTCTTTTTTTTGGGGGGGGGGGAGGACCGTAGGGTGACAGTGTCTTGAGAGATTTTTGGAAGAGAATGAACCAAAACTGATTTGAGTATGTGTGGATGTGAGTCCTATCTTATCAAAGGGCATATGATAGGATTTTGAAAACACACCCCCATACGGATTCAGACATAAAGTCAGTAGGCAGCCCAGCCGTTCTGACCCTGCTCTATCAGCTTCGTGTGCCATTAATATTGAGAATGAAAAAGGCTCTCTCAAATGTGCCACTGTTAAAGCGCAGCTCATTAATCTTGGCAAATGGTTTTTACTCTGTGCCATTAATGATTTAAAAGTGACCAAAAATCATTAAGCAAATTAACTACCACACTGTACTGTACTCATTTTGACTTGTAAATTTTTATCTATAGTTTGTTTTGTAATGACTTTCCACTGTGACGAAGACATTCTGTTTGGTTGGTGTGCAATTTTACTGAATTTCTTTTGGCCTCACTTTGTTCCTCTGCGTTCAGAGTCCATGATCTTTGCTCCTCTTTTCAGGCTGCGCCTATGACCTGGAGATCAGGGAGGTGAGAAACGGCTCCCTGGTGCTCTTATGGGCCACTCCATTGTATGAAGGACGAAGCCCTGTCACTGGCTATTTGCTGGAAATCAGCCAGGGTGACCTATCAGACAACTGGACTGCTCTGAATGAAAAAAACATTTCTGACACACATTACAAGGTGAGTGAAGTTTAAACGTGTTCAGGATTTTTTCATTTAACAGGGCAAGCAATCAAGGTGTGGTATAGAGTATGACTTCATTATTATCAGTTTAAAAATGACCTAACAGCACCCCGACCTCCACACCTGCATGTCATTACTTTGGGAGTCTGGGGGTAAAAATGTTTAAATGATGGTGATGAATTATGACAGTGACTGTTAAATATTTGATGTGTTTCTAATGCCATCCAGGTGTCAGGTCTTCAGGTGGGTGAAACATACCGTCTCCGTGTTTTGGCTGTCAATGAGGCTGGAGTGGGCTGTGCCTCTCTACCTTCTGAGCCAGTTATAGCTCAGACCCAACCAGGTCAGTTACCTTGATTCTAGAAATGCAGTACAAATAAAAATCCCTCTCAGAATGTAATAATAGGAAAACTGCACACTCATTTGTTATTTGCAAAGATATGAGAAGTTTGATTCATTAAATGAGAAGACTGACGAAGATCTCAGTAAAGATCTCGTGTCTGTCAAATATGAAGAAGTAGACCTCCAGCTTTAGCTCTAGACAAGAAATTAAACAAGTGGATTTCCTTAAAAAAAAAAAAAAAAAAAAAAAAATTTAAAAATTAAAAAAAATAAAAATTTTA
>VUQI01005369.1:3499-14082 GCA_015106735.1 Paratilapia polleni
TGAGGGTGTTTTAGTTTTTTTTTTTTTTTTTTTTGGCATCTTTGCCTTTATTTTACAGAGCATACCAAAGAGATAGACAGGAAAGGGAGAAAGAGCAGGAGAAGACACCCAGTAAAGGTCCAGCTAGCCTGGAGTGGAACCAACTGCTCTGCTGGCGTTTGAGCCCATGTGGTCGGGTTCTCTGAGAGTATTCACTCTACTTGAGAGTGAGACTGAATTGCTAATATACACAAGTACAAATACACTTGACTGGATGAAGGCAAAAATCGCAATTTGTTGGAAAAGTTCTTGTGGCACTTGAGCAATTTTATACAGTTAACTTATCATGAGGTGTGGTGTAAGACCAGCGAAGCTGTTTAAAGTTTCAAACAATAACCTTGAGGATGTCACAGTGATGTCATCAGGGTTGCTGTATCGCCCACAAGTTTTGAGACTTACAACTTTTAACAAAAAGCCTTGATTACAAGTTTGAAAGTCAGCATTTAGGAGGCAAGGAGGTGCTTTTTGGGAATTGTTGGACAAAATGTTTTTGCACTGAAGAGTCGGCGGCTGCTGCTTTGATTTCGACTGTTCCTTTCTAAAGCTGTGAGCTGTGTGTGAGATGACCATTTTAGACATATTCACTCTCACTGAAATCAACAGCAGAAAAGCCATCTAAAACCAAGCCTTTAGAGGAGTCTGAAGCCTGACCTCATTATCTGAAACTTTGGTCTCCTTGTATCCACCACTATAAGAGCACATATATTACAGAAGATAAAGAAAAGTATAACAGGTCTACTTTAACTCGCAAAGTGCCAGCTGGAGTTCAAAATGGGTTAAAACTGCAGTCAAAAAGTTCAAATTCAATTTATTCAAAGCCTAAATTTGATTGGAATATCTACCATAACACTGCTTCAGCTTTTCATTGGAAATATTTAATAATCACAGAAACTAGTGAATGATTCTGATGTTTATCAAAACATATTGTGGTTCTTTTTTTTATTAAATCAAGGCTGTCTTAATCTTATCATTCATATCTTTTTCAGAACAAGATAAATGAGTCAAGTCGGGAGCATTAACTCTATTGATAAATATCACATCACATTTATTGTAAACCCTCATAAACACAGCAACTTGTGTTGG
The DNA here is from genome assembly GCA_015106735.1 of Paratilapia polleni. Lineage (NCBI taxonomy): Eukaryota > Metazoa > Chordata > Actinopteri > Cichliformes > Cichlidae > Paratilapia > Paratilapia polleni. Next base: position 4,622 of record VUQI01005369.1, read on the forward strand.
TGCTTATTTTCTTCCCAAACATTCCTGTCTGTGCTGACCCTCTCTTCCTCCTTCTCCCACAAGACACCCATGACTCTTTGATTGGGCTAATTGTCCTAACAACATTTGGCTCAGTGGAGACTGGAGACTACAGTGGGGTATAATAACCTTGGAAATAACCTTGTTAGTGTAATTCAAGAAACCAACAAAATGGACGAGGAGGGCGTGATCTGCAGTAAACTGGGGCAAAATGTGGTTCAGCTGGTGGGATACAAAACGGCAACAAATCCTGCATTTGCCTGCGTTTTCACATAGTAAACTGATATTCTGGCGGTGGGCTTGGGAGGTGGGGGGTATATAAAGAGGGCTCAGTGTTAGAATATGGTGGATCCTTGAGTTTGGGTGTAACAGAGTGTCAGCGTACCAACACCACCTCAAAAACAATGTCTCAGTGTTGACCACTCTTTGAACCAACATCACAAGACTGTTTAGCGTGAAGTTTGAAAAGAAAAAAAAACAACAACAAAAAAACATGAATACATGAGCTGAATTTGAAACCCGCAGAAAGAAAGTGAGTGAGAGAAAGAGTAATAGGAAGGGTGACAGAGACCAAGAAGGATAAAGATGAAAAACCTACCAGAATGAAAAGGAGAGTAGAGAATTCCCCCAATACTTTTACTGCATTTGTGTGTATGTGTATCAAAGTTGTTGAGAAACCAGTATCACCAGTACAAAGCCAGTGACCCACCATCTGACACACACACACGCAGGAAGTCTGCAGGCTCTGCCCACATCTGAAGGAGCCTTAAATAGCACTGTTACACACCGCTTACACACCACTGATAATTGATATTCATAGTTGATCATCATTTTACTCACAAATTTTAACAAGGATCCACATTCTAAATTTAAGCAACTGTCAGGCGGAAAAGGGGTGTGAGCGTAGGAGAGGGGGGGGCCAGTGCCAAAAAAAAAAAAAAAAAAATGGTGCACGCAGGCAGACACCAAACACACACACACACATACACAGAGCTGTTAGAAAGTTGGTTGGTATTAAAATCAAACAGGTAGGGATGGCTAAGTAACTCCTGAAAGGCAAGCATGCACATACAGACAATGCAGGATGAGGAGAAAAGAAAGGAACAAGTGAGGGGAAATAGAGAAAGGGAGAAGGTGAATATAATGTGTTGCCTTAGCAATGGAGTTTAGCAGCTCAAGCTAATACAAACCAGACTTTCTCAACGTTTATTCACTGAATACACAAGCGTATAAAGTGTAATCTATTAAAGAAAATGTGCTGGGATGGGATTTTGAAAGTGTAGTATTCAGGTTTCCTAGCATATCCATTAAATATCTGACTGGCAACAAGTTTTAAAAGATTTCAAAGTCAGTTGTTCATCAAATGTCCAAGACTTTGGACTAGAGATGCACCGATTGTGAAAGATTTGGCTGATACCAATGTTTATAATCACATTTTTTTCTTTTTATTGTGTTTCTGTAGTTATTTATTCCCTCTTTTATGCAGGAAAACTGATAAAACTTTGTTTAAAAGGAAATACTTAACAGTGTTTCAGTTCTTCATCACACTTTCGGAACTGGGAAAACTGATGTGGCACAGGAAATCAGCAACTGACATCAGCAAATGTTATTTTATTTCCTGTTATCAACCAACAAGGCTGATGCAGAAATTCAGCTGACATATCAATGCTTGGTTAGTACTACTTTTCTTTTGGTTTTTTTTGTTTTTTTTAAGACAAATATCTAATTACAAAAAAGTAAATTATTCTTAGAAAAAGAATCCAAATTCTAATTGTTGAATGACAGACACAATTGTTTAATTTAAAATCCTAAAATGGTTAAGTGGTGTCTCTTCACTTCAAAGTAAATGTCCCCAACAGGAAGAATTTTAGCAATCATTTAGTGCGCCAAGATTTCTTCTATTAAATTAAGGGACTCACAAGAGTCATATTTCCTGTCTGCTAAATGCCCTCATCGCTTAAACTGCCTGCTACCATGGTTTACAGCCCCAAACGCAACTCAAGATAACCCTGCTAACATCATTCTTTGAGTTTAAAGAACTTATCAAGACCTACCAAGGACATTAAGCAGTAGTCTTCTTCACTGAAACCAATTTAAGTACTCTCAAAAATACCTCTGCAACTATAAAAGCATTGTTAACTTTGTCTTTTTTTTTTTAAAAAAGGCCCTTTAAATGATGTCTGTCTAAGTGAGTCTTTAGCAACTCTGGCAGTGTATTAATGATCACTACAGTATCTTGTCATATACTCTTTTATACTGACTGACTGTGATGTTTTGGAAAGGCTACAGAAACACACACCTGGGTTATAGAGAAGACTGGCATACAACAGCTGATTTGCTCTGTCAGTATTACAATGAGCCAAGAGGCCAAGTGTTTGTGTGTGTGTGTGTGTGCACGGTTGCATCTGAGTATGTTTGGATGTTTGAATATGTGTGTGTGTGTGTGTGTGTTTGTGTGTAGGTGACAACTCCAGCCCCAAACTGACTGGCATCTGGCGGTGGCAGTTGTTTTAACAGCTGAGCTGACAGCATTAATCCGAACGCACCCAAATCAAAAGGAGACAACACCTGTTCGCTGCTCCTGAGCCCAGTCGAGGAAAAGACGAGGGGGGAGGGAGGGAGGATGGGAGAGAGAAAGAGGGAGAGCGAAGTATGAATGAAGGCAGGGAGTGAAAGAGATGGAGGGGTGGTGATTAGAAGCAGGTGGAGAGAGTGATGGGGACAAAGGGGGGTAGAAGGAGAAAGATGAGGGGAAAGTCTTAGAGAAGAAAAATATAGGCAAAGATAGAGGAAGGATAAAAAAAACAGGGGATGAGAGAGAAGAGAGAGATGAGGGAAGGATAGGATAAAAAAAAAAATGAAGGAGGGGATGGGGAGAAAACGATGAGAGTGGGCATGCTGCCAGGCAACACACACACGGCACTCTTTCCCTTGAGCGAAGCGGAAAGGGGCAATGGGCCAAACAAGGAAGGAGGGGGAAAACAGAGGGAAGGGAGGGGGAGAGGTGAATGGATGGATCCCACAGGGAGACAGAGGAAGGGAAAAAGGTGGGGTGTGGGGCGGCAGACAGAGAAGTACAACAGCGATCTACCCAGAGGTGCATCAGAGCTCCGACTCGAGTGGCTGACGGTGACTGCTCTGCTAGCCACGCAGCAGTGAAAGAAAAGAATGCAGTGCAGACCCTTGCTCCTTAACATCTGGCTCAAATAAGGCTGGGGTCGCGCTGTAGGGGCAGGTCGTGACCCCTGAGGCTGACAACACAGACATCACCACTTCATCTGCAGGACCTTCCCCCTTTGACCAGCTAGCCAGGGGTTAATTAATAAAGACCCTGTGGCTTCAAAGACTGACACACTGACTGGCTGCTACACTGACTGGCTGCTGCACCAGACTAGGACTGGCTTCCTGACACACTACAAGACTGACTTGTTGCTCTCTGTGCTGAAGCACACCACCTTAATATTTGTAAAGTAAGAGGGAGCAGAAACGGTGGGGCTGGCCCGTGGGTGGTGATTACGTGGATTGCTGGCATGCATCCATTCGCTATCCCTGATGCATCATGGGAAGCTTTAACTCCTTGGTCAGGTCAAACAGCTTGGTGTATTCATCATGCATGTGTAGGGTGACACACTTCTATGTACGTGAGTGGAGAGAGTCTAACAAGAGCTATGTGATGACACCAATCCCACGCCTCCAATCAGGTTGTTAAAGCCCGTTTACATCCATGTCAGGCTTTAAATCCAGCTCTGGACGCTGCTGACATGGGCAACAGCAGACTATAGCTCTGATGCTTTCACATGTGTGTTGGAGCTGGGATGTAAAATTATACTAAGCAGATTGTGCTACTTTGCAACAAGCCTACATGGATTATACAGGGGAACCAGAGCACAGTCCCTTACACACATACTGTACATATTACCACAATGTACAGCAACAGATTTGCCTAATATGTATGGTATATAAAGAAAGAGAGTATATGCTACTATACAGTGTAGGTATACATGCTGAATGTCTTGGAAGCTCAATCACAGAGGACGCTCACTGTCTATCTAAAATACATTATAGCCTACAGGAAGTTTATGTGTTGCCATGAAAGTGTTGATGTGCACCTGCAATACAGAACCTCTATATGGGTCATGGGTCAACAGACATTAGGCATGCATATAGATTTACACACATTCTCTAGATACATACATGCATCATAACAGGTAATCTCACTTTATCTGGAGGTGCCAGTATTAGCTTAAATATGATCTTGTGATGCATGGTATCACAGGTTCATGTGAATACTCCAGTTCAGTTTGATTTATTAATTCAGAAAGCATCTTTTTTAAAGTTTTCTGGCCCTCTGTATATTTAACTAAAGGAAAAAAAAATATTAATATGCTGGAAATTAAGCAGTGTTATAAGCTTCATGATATCATTATATATTGCTGGAAAGAACTTGGAAATTTGCTATGAATCACACTTTACGTCAAATAGTGTTTTAGTGGAACTTTACTGATCTAGAGTGTCTTTCAGTAGGATTACAGCTAAAGCTAAACATGCAAATTATGAATTAGGATTTAGTTTTTTTGGGGTTTTTTTTGTAAAATAAACTCTTTCTCCCTACTACCAGCACCAAAGTACATTAACCATGCAGCTATGTCCAGTAAGATTCCAAGGAAATTAGGAAATTAAAGACCTGTAATTAACCCAGCAATACAAAATACGAAAAAGAAAACTAATACAGTTCATAAATATTCAGTTCATATATAAACCCACGTACATGCTAAACATATATATTATTAGAGTTCACAAATGCATAACTTGTGAGCATTTTCCACCTATTTAAAGTCAGCTCAGAAAGGCCTTCCTGCACACACACACACTACAAAATGTACACATTAATAGAAGCTTGTGGAAACCTTGCAGCTAAATGATACCTTTTTATATTTTGTTGTGGCAAAGAGTCAAGATGAAAAAAAAAAAAAAATACTCAAGCATTTCTTTCCAAAATGCGACATCCACCTACTCACAAAGTAACTGCTGGTATGTCACTAAACTACTTAATGGAAGATTGTTGAAGTTGTTGGCTAACTTGACAATTTTTCTCACAAAGTAAAAATGTTGGAGGGCGCAGTCATTTGGCCCTTTTGAAAAACTGGTTGAACTCCAAACAGCAATTGCACCACAATGTTTCTCAGAGTGTTCTTGTTGCTTAAGTGCCTCGGTGAAAAGTTTTGGAGATTTTCTGCCGCATTTCATATCCTTTTGATAAAGTAATTGAGGGACAAATGAAAGTCAGCGCACTCTGCACAAAACTCATTAATCTTGCAGCCATTTTGCAGCATAAAAACATTCCTCCGACTCTCCATGGGAATGGGAGAAAAGACCAAAAGGAAAATGAGAGAAAAAGGAAGAAAAACAACAAGCGGGTGTGCAAATGAAGAGAGTTTATGAGAAAGCTGAATAGATAAATCATGGATTCCGCTGATTTGGTCATGGGGCATGATGCTGAATGGAAATGAATGGGTGAGTGCCAAAACACTGGGGCCTGTCTAATATTTGGGAGTCGGGGACAGGAGGCCTTTATGTGAGGCTGTCTGACTCACACAAACACACACACACAGAAGCCCAAACATATCTATAAAATGTACAATGCAATCTCAATGCAAAGAAACAAACACCTCGTACTTGACTCATCACCAGATATCAACACACACATACATACACACACTGTACTGTAGGGCAGTTATACTGTGACTAGGTCACAACAGCTAAGCTATGGAAGCCCTGGTTGATTCATGAAGCTCGAGCCTTTGTCCTTAACTTAATGCCACGCCGGGGGGGCAATAACACACACAGGCACACACACACACCTTAAGAAAAACCACAGGACCCTCGCTCTCTGTGTAAGCGCTTTTATGTCCATGTAATGGACAAAAGCTGGGGCACTGCTTTTCCCCTCAAAAACACAAACACACACACACACATACACACTATTCATCTACTTAATATTGCTCATCTGGACACGGAAGAATGGCAGAAAGGAGTTTCATCCTCACTGATTGTCTCGTGCAACGCTGGAGAGAGAATGCAATGTTGAAAAGCGGACGCAAAACAATTCAATGAGAAAAGTGACTTGAATGCGCCTTTCATCAAGCCAACAATGGCCGGCCCCACAATAGGCCTCAGGTTCGCCCCATGACGTTGCCTGTTTCTCATGCCACAAAAGGAGAAAGAAGAAGAAGGAGGAGGAAAAAAAAGAAATGCCAAATTGACTCGATTTGAATTGTAAGCCATGTCCATGATGATTTTTTCCCCTTTCTATAACAAACCCAGTGAAGTTAACTGACACAGTGACACCCAGATAATTGCAGAGAACGATAAATAAAAAGGAATTGGTTTTCTTGGATAAGCAACATGAAGCGTGAGCTTTTTGCCTGCTTCAAGGTGAGTTTTATTTGAGCAAAAGGATAATGTTTCTTTTTCAATGGGGTGATCTTTCTAAGCAAAGAATGTTTGAATTTTTGCTACTGAGGGCTTTCTCTTTCTCCAGAGGGTCACCAAATAGGTAGGCAAAGTATAAAACACAAAACATGGAGTTTACATCTCCCTAGGAAAGGGTTCAAGGTAGAGGCAGTCACATAAGCATGATGTCAACTTCTCTTCAGCAAATGTTGACCACACACTTGGAGCGCTTTGATTGGCGAAGTCATGCTTTTTCTCTTGCTTTTAGTGAAGTGACAAAAGCAAAAAAAAAAAAAGAAAAAAAGAAAAAAGAAAAACAAAAAAAATTTCTCTTTCAACCTCCCCCCTCCGTTTGGTTTCACTCGCCTTCCTTTTTCCCGGTGCGAGAAGAATAATCGCAGCAAACAATGGCTGCGAGAGTCCTGCTGCACTTCATGTTAATTTATACAACTAACTAATTACCAACAAAGGGTGGAAATCACATAAAGACGTTCAACCCGCTCCCACGCTAGGGCTGTGAACCTGCTGCTATGTGTGTAGATGCGTATATGTGTGTTGCAGTCCGTGCTTAAAAATCAGAGGTCCATGTGATGACTTGCAAGGGCTGTATATGCCATTGTTGATGTTGATAGTGTGTGTGTATGTGTATGTTTGACGTAACCCCCCCCAGATAGCAGAGAAGAAGGAGGATTAGGCAAAGTGAAGATGAGGGGGGGGGGGCCTGACGGACGGATGAACGAGAAACTGCCTCGATCCCTCCACTTCTCCGGCTCCTTTTTTCCTCCCTTTCATTCTCTTCGTCTTAGGAAGAATGTATCCGCCCTTCCCATTGTCACCCATTGGAGTGTACGCAGGCGTGAGGGAGCTCCGGCCACTGTGCGCTTGTGTGGCACAATGGCCTTGCCTAAGTGCTGTCCTATAAAATGCCTCAGTGCTCTCTAAAAGCAAGCCCTGGGTACCCTCCATGCCTTGAAAATAGATGAAGTGCTGTGTGTACATGTGTGAGCATGTGTCGGTGAGTGTGTGTGTTGCGTGACATCTGTCACTGAGTTGGCATTTTCAGTATGGAAACTTGTGCCTTGGAGGAGCTCGGAGCGACGAGTACGCTCAGCCGTAAAACACCATTTTGGTTGACCTCGAGGTTGCACGGCTGCAGACCTGCATGCGTATTTGTGTATGCGAGGTTGTGTGTGTGTGAGCGTGTCTCTTGTTTCTGTGCATGTATGTACAAATTTAGGTGATAAAGGAGAGCGGTGTGGGTCTGACATCAGAGCTGCACACTGGCTCGGTGAAACAACAGTGTTGGCACTTATTGACCCCGACAAACAATCTGACAGGAAAGACACGATCAAATACAGGACAAAATTATTCTTTGTACCATCATTCACGGCAGTTGCAATAAATTTGGGTTAATTTTTTGTGTAGTTGTTAATGTTTACTTTCATACTACTATCAGTTATTACAAATTTCTTTCACAATTGTATACAGGAAGGGACGTGTGACAGTAAGACTCCAGGTGAATTTGACTTAAATAAAAGTCAAAGAACTTAAAAAAAAACAAACATTTAAATGTGGTTTCTAGTTTTTCTCAAATCCTCAAATACCAAATGGTCTAAATATTGTTAACTTGAAGGGACAGTTCACCCCAGAATCAAATTTACATAGCTTTCCTCTGGCCTGTAGTGCTACTTATCCATCTAGACTGCTGTAGTGTGAGTTGCCCAGTTGTAGAGACATCTGCTTTCCCTTAAATATAATGGAACTAAATAGCACTTGCCCTCCAGTGCACAAACCACCAAAAGAAAAAAACAAAAGCACCTAAAAACTAAGCAGCAATGTCTCTTTCTTGAAATAACAATAATAATAATGTAATATAATTTAATGATACATGTAATAATATAATGACCTGGTTGGTCAAAAAAAAAACCTACAAGCTTTGTTACAAGCACTTTCACGTGGGAACTATTTTCATTCTACCAAACTACACCTGCCAACTGTGGTGAGAGGCTGATGATAGTGTGACAGGATGAAAACATTAATGGCATACCCCCCTCACCTGTGCTGTAATGTCAGCCAGCTGCATGCTTCTTTCGTTTGTCTTTGGATAAAAATGGTTAAAAGAAAATGCCTCCTATGTTAAACTCCTTACAGACAGATGTGTGGATTTTCTGAGTAACCGTGTCTGAGCTTTTGGTACAGAATTTAAGCTAAATAAAATGTCTAAAGTTATATCTAACTAAAAACCATGTACAGTAGGTTTCCTCAAACAGACAGTTCTAGCTGAGAAGCTTTGTTTATTCCTGTTACCGCTGAAGCTAAAAAACAAGAAAACATTAAAAAAAAAAGAAAAAGTCCCAAAGGCTGTGAAGCCCCAGTGACTGGTAGCTGTAGCTGGGTAGCAGAGGGTCAACAGACGGGTCCAGAGATGGAGCTCAGCTGGCACTTAATGTGCGAGCCACTTACAGTCAATGCCGCCATGTAGTGAGACGAGGAGAGGAGAAGAGAGGAGAGAAAAGGAGAGGAGAGGAGGCTGAGTGTCTGGTGAAAGTCCAGGGCAGTAGAGGCACCACTCCAGGGGCCGAGAGGAACATCTGTGCCCCATTTAGTGATGTTACTCCTCCTTTTAATTCCCCTCATTTTTCTTTTTGCAGCTTATAGCTTCATCTGTCTATCTATCTATCTATCTATCCATCCAACCATCCATCCATCCACCCATAAGGCTGGGCTAATAAGGTAGCACTGGGGGTTTCTCTGTAGCATATGGGTCACAAAAGGTTAAATAGTGAGCCCAAGGTAACTGTCCAGGTGTGTGTAGGTGTGTGCTTGCATAGTCATCTCTCTTGGGTTTCTGCACCTTCTCTCCTCTTGACCCCACCCCTCCCGGTTCGCTCTGAACTCTGCTCTCATAATTCCACGTAATGACACACACGCACACTCCAGCACGAGCCGCTTGCCCCGCGCCCTCTCGCCTCGAGTTGGACACACATAAA
>VUQI01005382.1:8230-26056 GCA_015106735.1 Paratilapia polleni
AATGTGATCTTTCAAATTTAAGAAATTTCAAGGTGACCCAATACATGAATTTCTGGTCCAAATCATTTATAAAATGTCTGTACATCACCTAATACTTCAATAAAACATTTATTTCCACCATCACACATCTCTATAAAACCTTAACACTACTGACACAGAACTGCACATTTGGCTTCATGCCAAACCAAAAATCGCAAAGTTAAAATAGAGTTATGTGTTGTTGTCCCCCCCCCCCATACACTATCCTATATATATGCACTGGCTAATTTTAGTTCACATATTTTGTATTTATATTTTATTCTCAGCACTGCATCCAACATGGGTGTCCATTTCGCCAGCTGCTTCAGTCATCAGTATGTATAGACCAAAGTGCTGTTGATGTGTGCCAGCTATTTCACTTGCATTTCACTTGCAATGAATCTTGTGGCTTCCCCACTTCCCAGTCATGCCACTATTTGATGCATCTTCAATGCTTTGTGGTTGGCAAAGATCCTTAACCATCCTCCATCTTTGAGCTTGGGCCATTAGATATTGCCACCAACATAATGGAAGACACAGAAAACCTACAGAATGAATATAAGAATATACACATACAGGAAGCATTAAAAGGAAATATCAATGCATGTCTTTCTCAAGAGTATATGGTCATAAATTGCTTAGTTATTTGAATTTTTGTTGAATGTTTCTCATATTCATTAAAAAAAAATCTAATATTCTTGCTTCTTCGTGTGAGGTGTCCAAAATATTATAAACATATGGTTCAGTTCAAATGCCATTATCTATTTTTCCAGACATACCTTTACATGTCATAGCAAAAAAGCAATAATTACACTTGCCAAGAGAAATTGGGCAACTGGCCGATGTACAGTTTCATGGCCAGGTGTGGCCTGTTTCTTTATTATATTACTATTAAACAAGGTACAAACACAAGATGAGTCAGGGCAAGTTTGTCCACAAACACAACTAACAAGTGACGAGGGAAAGAAATGGACTATAAATACACAGAGGACTTGGTAAACAAGACAGGTGAAACGAATAAGGGTGAAGCCCATTAAAAAAATAAATAAACATGAGAAAACACACACAAAGGAAGGAAGCAAAAACAGCAGAGAAAAACAGTGAAACGGTAACTCATTTCAAAATAAAACAGGAAGTAACTAAAAACAGACACAAAGAATCTAAGACAAAGAATTCTAACAAACTGAGTGGGTAACTGGAAAGCACAGGAGACATTAGTAAAACATACATACATGAAGAAACGCAAGGGAAGAACAAGAGAAAAACAATGACAAAGACATGAAAAAAAATCTACTGTATGTCTCTTTGGTGTTTTATTTAATTGTTTGTTTGTTTTTTTTAAAGGTAGCTGCTTGGAATCACATGGCACCATAAAAGTCACACAGCCACACATTTGAGTGAAATCACAAGAGATGCAACATAAACCTGTTTGAGTTCCATGTTTATAGAAATACTGCCAACTTGTCAGTGACCAATTAAAAGACAGTCGCTAACATGCTCAGACATCCATCACACAAACTTTAAGTCACAATGTGTCAATTTTAGGTGAACATCCAAATACACAATCAAACACACACACACACACGCCTATACACACCCACACATACAGATACAGTAAATCACTACAATAATAAAGGTGCAGATGTCCAGAGGAAAGTATAAACAACATTCAAGTTAATACAGTATAACATTTCTGCTGAGTGGACATTACAATGTATGTGGATTAGCACTTGGCCCATGTATTTTGGTGTGTGTGTGCATATCTGTTTATGTTTTTAATTAACAAAGACTAAATTTGATATTTAAGAAAAAGTTGTAAAAAGGTTTGAAAACATAATCTCAAATACTTTGGATGTATTGTTTTGTCTTGACATTTTTTGCTAACAATCTACACCAGTACAAAATCCTCCTTTGGGTTAAGAAAAACAAAAAAAAAGTTCTGTACTGTACTTTTGGGATTTTGGAGGATTGCACAGGGTAGGTTTGCATAGGTTGAAAACTCCTCTCCGTATGCTCTCTGTAGGTAAATACCCACTCAAATGGAAACAACTGTGGTACCAAAGAATAACTCTTCACTCAGTCCTCACCCTGAATGTTTAGAGCCCAAGCCCCATATAATTCTACTCCTCAATAATACTTTTCTTAATATTTTTGATGAGACAGAGCAGAACGTAACGTGGAGCATTGGACGGTCTGTTACAAAAGAAAGTGAAATGTGTGTCTAAATACAGATATTAATGGAACTGTTGGTGTGTTAATGTTAAAATATGTGACTGCTGGAAAAAAACAAACAAAAAAAACAAAAAACAGTGATTGACACACATGGACACACATTGACACACGTGGATCGGGATCTAACAAACAATGCTTGTTTTTTAGCATCTTTCTATACATCTTACAGATCAGCTGTTACACACAGATTTCAGGTCTACATATTGAATAGTTTGTAATAATGCAGCTCTCCTCTGAATAAATCCTACACTCCATCTTAAATAAAGTGGCTGCATCTTTGTATATAAATCAGCTAGAGATGCACCGACTGCAATTTTCTTGGCTGATTCAGATTTCCAAATTTTTCGAAGTTAGACCTACCCATACTGATTTTTGCCGATTCCAATTTTCTTTCTAAGAACTATAACTGAAACCATATTTCCCCCAAACTGCATTAAGTTATAGGATCTTCTCTCACTTAAACAACTGAAAATAAAGTGCTCTGCTACTGGAAATAGTTACAAATGATTAACTGAAAAAGAGTTGCTGTACACCCACCTTTACCAGACACATTTTACCATACCGGACAAAAGCAAGTGCAACAGATTCATAGAACAAAACAAATTTACTTACATCATTTTCCAGTATGTTTATAACTTCACCAGATAACAGGACACTGACCTTTTCTCTTTTTCACTCGTCTCCATAATTTTTTTTGTAAAGGCTTTGATCCTCATACTGAGGCTCATACCAAGGCTGATAGCTTGTGAATGGTTCTGGATTGCTTTTTGCCACTTGGCCTTGGTTAGCTTCTTTAAAATGTCCATGTTCTGCTAGGTGAAGGTGATTTAAGTGTCTGATTAGGTTTGCTGCTGCAAACATTTTTGTGGAGGTCCCCCTGCGGTTTGCTTTGGCAAACTGTGTGTCTTCAGTCACAGCTTCCATGCTAATGACATGTTAGCATGTGGCTGTGAGTGTGAGTGTGCACATGACTATTTGCCTGTGCACATGTTGCGCATGCATGAAACGGACCGGGCTGAGCATGCTGGAAATCAGCAGGTTCTGGTCCCTGGGTAGTGGACATCTCTAAAATTAGCACATTTTTAGTAGATCACCTCACCCGAAGAACCTTCCCTTCCCACTGGTGCATTTCTGTGATTCTAGCATCACACTGTCATCTCATGCCACTGTTTTCAGTGAGGGAAAGTTTTGTGTACCGTATGTGTCTGTGCATTAGAAATGAATGAGATGAGATAAGCATGGCTTCATTTGTTGATAAAGTGTAAAGATTGTGGCAGAGAAGTGGTTAAAGATGTTATTTGCAGGTAATATAGAATGGGCCAGGGGTACCCTAAAGAGTTTTTGTGGTGCTACAGAGCATGATGACTGAGTGCTTACAATGGATATACATCTTCTAACAATCTGCGCAGCAGGGCTGTGCCGTATCATACCTTCCACAATAATACTGGTATAAATTTACATGTGATAACAAAGTATCACCTCGCGATATCAATGATTTTGTGACACCATGCATTTACATTCCCTGGTGTGCACAGCAACGACACAAGCCCAAACATGTCTGAGAGTGAGAGCAGCACGTCAGCCTCTGATGGCTACTAGATAGCATGGAAGTAGTTTGGGTACAAGAGGTCAGCCCTCCAACAAAACACAATACTTTGCAAAATATGAAAGAAAACTGTTCCCACTAAAGGTGGAACAAAAAACTTGCTTCACCACTTGAGGCAAAAACACTGCTGAGCACAACCAGGCTATGAAGGCATGTAAGGAGGAGATACTAGCAGCTGGTGATGTGCGACCCAAAAGTAAACAAATAACTCCACCGAGCATGGCTGAAGCACTCACTAGTTGCACTCCATGTGACAGGGAGAGCAAACAGTGGATGGAAATTACTGATGCGGTTTCATGGTGGAAAAGGAGGGCTTTAAGCAACTGGTTAAAAAGCTCAACCCAGGATCATTTTCCCAGGTAGAAAATTAATTTCTGTTTTATTATGCAACAATATTGTGCAGGCTCCTGAAGAGTTACAAGGTTGGGTTACTTTAGTTATTGCTAAACTAAAGTATTAAGCAGTTATGATATATTTTACTTAAGGTTTCCCAGGGAAAACACTACCTAGGCTACTTTTGTGCTTACATTTGACTTATGCTGTGTCACTACGATTGCACTATAATCCTGCTGCTGCTGGCACCTTGCGGCATTAGATCCACATATCAGATTAGTCAGTCTGTCATCAATGACAGCAGCTCATTGGAAAAGAAGTCTGGGAAATGCCCCTCTTTTTGTTTGCACTAATAAAATGCTGCTGCTTCCAAGCTGCAATCACAGATAAAACATTCAGTATTTTTTTCTATATCGTGATAAAGATCATTATCGCAAATATTGTGATATAATTTCGAGGCTATATTACCCACCCCTAGTGTGCAGGGGATGCAAGGCACAAATCTAAAATGGGATTTTAGATTTGTGGGGTTTTATTACAGTATATTGTTGCCACTTTGAATATCTTTTGTTGTGTCAAAATGTCCCAAATTACCACAAAAGTACATTGCGGCTTCAAGGAATTAGGGAAGAACTTTACAGTTAAGATATGATTATTATTTCTTAATAATACATGCATGTTTTTGTAAACAATGAGCATGACCATGACAAAACTACATTTGGTTACTAGGAAAACTCCACTGGATACATATTCCCACCGATCTAATCCAATCTGTTCACTTCAAAGTGAGTCCGTACTGAAGTGGAGAGACAAGGCAGTTGCAGGCAGGGAAAGATGCACTAATCACACACACTAAAACGTTAGACCACTTATCTCTTATCTTAATGAGCAAAAACAGCCACTTTAAGAGAAAGACAACAGACAACACAGAAATAATGATACTTCACTCGTAGTCCCGACGAGGTGTGATGCATGCCTCTGGCCTGCTGTTATATCCTTCTCCACAGCAAATACAGCAGATTCAGCAGAGTAATCACACATGTCATCTCTGGCCAACTCAAAATAGATGAGACACTTGCTTTTTTCCACCTCCAAGTGCAACTGCGCCAACATTTATTTTTTTTTTACATGGCTAATAATTAGATAAAGATACTGTTGAATTTTTAACTCAAACCTCAAGAAGAACAAAATATAATTTCAATGGAGATTTCAGTTATGTAGATTCTACAGTTTTTGTGAGGTACTGTAGTTTTTGTCATATATTTCATAGTTGCCTAACCCAAGCAAGAGGTCCACTGTTATTTCTAAGTCATCAGGGATAATGTGAAACAGTATGATAAAAATGACCAAAGCCTAAATAATTTAGCAAATTAATTTCACGATAATTCTATTTCCTTTTCCCCCCATCTCTTTCATTCTGCTTCTTTCATACTGGTTCTCCCAGTACAGCCTTGCGGGCACTAAGTATATGCACCATGAACACATTTAATTTTCCCTGTTAGTCCACAGTGCGACCAGAGGTGAGCTTTAATAAGGATCAATGGCACTTTATCTAGGACAGGACCCACTCCCGTGCATGCAAATCACAACACCAGCAATGGATTCAATTAAAAAAAGAACCTCCAACCACCAGCACTGGAAATTCAATTAAAGGATTTATGCAAAGGTTCACTGGCTTTTTTGTGTTGCTGTTTCTGTTTATGTAATGAGCTTTTCATATCAAGAATCAATACGTAATCTGGAGTCAAGCCATAGGGAGGGTGCTGGGTTGCTTTCTCATATGCATATTGGATATAATTCAAGAACCGGGCATTTCAATAGAGCAGTTAGCAGGATATCTGACTTTATTACTCCACCCACTGAGCATCAACTGAAGCCCCCCCCCCTCCTTGGAAGGTATAACATGTCCCATGCTATATCCACATATGAAGTTTGCATTAAGTGTTGACTGGAACATATTTTAAAGTACAGTGATCCTCAGAAAAACCACTTATAAGAGTGCTCCTCACAATCAGCCAAGCAAAGAAGCTAAAAGGCTGGAAATCCTGCAGCAGCCCCAGTGTGCACCCTAAGGTGTGTGTTTTAGCCTAATGAAATGGGATCTCAATAGACAATAATCCTTGTAACAAGATTGAACAGGGACACCCATGTCAATATTAGCAAATGGGATTGCTGGCTTTTCATGTTTGTGTGCACACGCGCACACACACACACAGCAGCACAGACCATCTGAATGCTCTCATACCTGTGTGCCCATCTGTGTTTAAGTGCTTTCTCACTGCTTCTCCACCCAGGTTTTAAGTGGAACACAAAAATAAGAGTGTTCTGGCTAGACCTCAAGGCTGTGGGTGGGGACCTATAACATTTTCCCACACCTACATGATTAGAGGATTTAAACCCCCCCTGAAGTTCCTCAGAAGTTTTTGATTAATCTGCCATAGATGTGCCAAGAGGGGTGTTCCAAGATAGAGGTGTAAAAATGGGATGCTGTGTCAACAGAAAAGAGGTGCATAAAACAACAGCTATAAATATCTGGCCAGTTAATGAAGAAGGGCACAGACATTAGCTACACAGCTACTTCCCATCTGCAGACCAGTGTTCGCTTTACACATAACCGTTCATAGTTCAAATTGGGGACACTGTAGTGTAGAGTAGGGTTGTGCCGATGGACGATGCGGTCGGGGATCGACGATGCTCAAAGTGCTTGGCGACAGCTTGCCAAACAAGGCAATTTTTGGCTATTTCCCCATTTATGCATTAAATTAATATTAGCATTATGACAATTATAATAAATTGAATTTGCCTCATTACAGTTTCATGTCACATAATCGACACTTGCAACACAGACATATCTGAGCACACGTGGGCGCACACACAATCAAATGAGAGAAAGCAGAAGGTGGATATTTCTCACTGTTGGTTTGATTTTTAAATTAGACTTTAATGTGACTGTACATTTGCAGAGACAGTTGTTTATCTCGTCTCCTTAACTTTTTTTTTGTTGGTGAGAAACTACGCCGTGTGTGAAGAGGGTTAAGGTCAGCCATTTTAAACATAAAAACAAACTAGATGAGGTAGTAGAACTACTATAGGCATAAGGAAGAAGTGATAGAGCCAGCAAATGTTATACCTTTTTAGCTGTTTTGTTGCTATCCAGTCCCTTATATTAACTAATTATGGTAATGCTAAATCATTTGCCAATGTACGTCAGTATGTAAATGTCTCTTCCTACTAGAAGTGAGAAATAAACTCCCGGTGTGTGTGTGTGTGTGTGTGTTTCTCTCTCACCAGCATGCTAGTCCGTTTTTGTGCGTTTGGGCCTCACATTGTGCATTATGGAGTTTGGAAGGTGCTATCCTAATGGGTGCACCCTGGTATACAGTAACATCACTTGAAATATTTCTGTCACTCCTATGCTTTCTATGGTGTGGCATAAATGTGTGAGTGAGAAGGATAAAGAATGTGGATTGTTGACTGACATGAAGTAAACAGAAGACAGAAACACCAGTCACATGTAATGTAATGCAGTACATCCATCCCAGTATTTCAAATGAGTACATTTCATGTTGACTGGATAATAGGTACGTCTTACAGGAGTGCATTTTATTGACTGATGTTAAAACATTACAAACTCCAACACAACTACTCCAAAAATGACAGGAAAGTTGCACTTGATTGCAATACATTATACAATGTTAGTTTATTTCTAGCCATTCTAACATATCTGGTGCAATTCTGTGAGACATACAGTATTTGCACCATGGAAAACATTTTATTCAAAATATAATTTAACCATCAGAAACTGTTTCATGGATCTCTTCAATAAGAAGTATTTAAATAACTCCATCTAGATAGGACACTATAAAGGGACAACATTGAGTGCTCTATCCAACATCCCATCAGCACTCTCTGTGAAGGAGAGGACCAAGATATGGAGCAAAAGAAGACTGAAATTACCATCTGTATGAAAAGTGAAACTAGACAGTCTATTCACATCCTGGCCTGGCTATAAATAGGGTCTCACACACACACACACACAAACACAGCTAATGTGGTGGATTAGTAGCAGGAAGCAGACAGGCAGTCATCACAATGCTTGTTCTCCTTAGCCCACCAGGCCCTGGATCCCAGCAGACGTCACCCTATCTACTAAATCAGTATCAGCCAGGGACCTCGACCATTCACAAAAGCAGTTCCATTCAACTCTGTGCCCCATCTTGTCATTCGCAAAGTAGGGAAAGGTTCCTGTTTCAGGAGTTGATATTCTGTCAGGATGTTACTCCCCCTTCCCTCTTCATTGCACCATATAAACTAAGTGTGTAACACTATCCACACCTAAGGACCCTTTCTTCATATTTATATAGAGGTTGATGGTAAGAGATCAGGGCTTAAGTGCCCATTTAGTTCCAGATTCAATCATATAATTCTAACCAAAGCTCTGTCTCTTTCAATGAGGTCTGATTGACAGCTACATTTCTGAACATTTAATGGTTTGGTTTGATTTTCTCTAGAAATCTGAAATACATGACAGCACTCAAGTCACATCACATAAAAAAACAATAGTGTTTAAAGTGAATTTTGTATTTAAAGGTATTGGCATACTTTCCCAAATGTGTTGTGAGAAAAATGGTACCAATTTATTAATGTCCCATTACTGCAGTTCATAGTTGTCCTTCTCATCATCTGTTTATAGGATGCACTTAATTCCAAACCAACAGTGACACATCTGCATAAAACCCCTAATTGCTGTTTTGTTTCAGTGAAACAGTGAATATAGTGCCTGCTGCTTCATCCTGCTAGCAGCACACTGCCAGCAGACACTCCCTCACCTTTCCCTCTCTCCTAATCACCAATTAGGACTCCATTAGTCTGGCCTGGCAGCTCATTTGCTCTGGAGGCGGCTGAGGGGGCCTGTACTATGGGACCTCTGCCCACTGTGTTCCGCCCCAGCGACCACGGCATTGCAAGGCTGTCACGGTAATACTGCCACTATGTCTCCCTGTTCCACAAGTGAAAGTCCCTTTCCTCCTTTCCTCCTCCCTCACCACTTCCTGCCTAACAATGATTTGCCAGGGAAATCCTCTACCACACTGGCACGCTGAGGGCATAGAGTCTCCCTCTGAGAACCGAGGGGAGCAGGAGATGCAAACGGGAACAAGCAAGAGGGGCAACTAGAGGACAGTGAACATAAGTCTGTGGAGCCAATTGTTAGGCACTTCATTAAATGTCCATCCTCATGGTGAACAGGTGAAGTAGGACCCTTATTAAATGAGCAGGGAAACATCCTTCTAGAGCTGGGAAATGGCTTACAGTGCCAGCTGCCTGAGAAGGCTTGTGTGAAGTAGGGGGAAAATGCAGGACAGCCACAGGTAGAGGAATGGTGCAGAGCTGGGGAAAGAGTTTGATGGAAGAGAGAAAGAGCAGGGACTGCATGAGTCACATTCATAGCACTAAAGCGCCCCTTAGCAACTATGTGAAATTCTCCCGCTGGCACGAACGACAAGGCCCAAAGCTCACAGGAACTTGTTAAAGCTGCTGACTCCCTCTCCCCCTCCCCAGCGCTCTCTTGGCTAATGTCACACCAGAGGGACTTGGTCAAAAGTTCAGCATGTGCATATGTAAAAAGGTAGGTGATTGCAAAACATAGCAAACAAGGAATGATATGAAGATAGTACCAGAAGCTACTCAATGTGTACGTGTATTTGTGAGAGCACATGCAAAATGACGTATGCATAAAAGTGGCCGGGTATGTGTTTCAGTCCATGAACACAACAAGCCCTAATGCAGGTAGGCAATATTCGACTTGTATTTAAACCAGTTAAGGTGAGGCCATAAAATGAGATTATTTAATCAATAGTCACGCTTATGTTAGAACCGTCAGTAGTGCTTTTCCGCTCCCTTTAATTTCCATTCTCCCATCTATCAAGCTTGTTCAGTGATAACAAAAATCTGACCAGCATGCTGCCATGGTGGTGGTGCATGAGTAAAGATGAGGAGTATAAAACTGACACATGATATAATTATGCTGTTTTCATAAAATGTGTTGTATAGTTTAAGTATCACGTTTAACTTGCCTGACTGCCATGGCTTTCTTAAATGCATTAAGGATATACAGTATAATGGCTGTAAGCAATTTTGTCAAGTGACTGCAAAACAAATCAAATATAGCTAATGTATATTTTGGCTTTCTTGAGTTGCCTTTTGTTATCCCATTTCCAATATGCTGGCATCTGCAGTCTCTGTAATCTCCATGGATCCCAAGAGCATGTACAAGCAATTAAAACAATAGCATCTTTACGCCCCTGCAACCAATAAACAA
Source organism: Paratilapia polleni (assembly GCA_015106735.1). Taxonomy (NCBI): domain Eukaryota; kingdom Metazoa; phylum Chordata; class Actinopteri; order Cichliformes; family Cichlidae; genus Paratilapia; species Paratilapia polleni. The sequence goes on from VUQI01005382.1 coordinate 18,739, forward strand.
GCTAATGTCACTGCTCTGTAAAGACACTTAGCGTCTGGGGCAATACTCCAGCTGGATTAGAACAGAGCTCTGTACTTTTAATACCCCACCATAAAGCAGGTTTAAAGAAATGCATGCACTTTATTAAAGAGGCTCAGAGGAAATAATATCAAATACATAACTGAGACAACATACTGAAGTTGGGATGTAAATTCACAGTGCATCCCATTTAAATTGAAATATATCTATGAACACTCATTCTGCACTGTTGGTATCTTGGGATAGATCTTAAAAATAAGTCGTTTTTCAAGGAATCTTTAGTGTAGTTATGTTTACCTCATAATTATCCAAAGCAATACATGGAACTTCTGGAGGTTTTTTGTTTTCTTTTTTTTTTTTTTAGACTGCCATGCAGTCTAACTTTGAAGCCATTTCATTCCAAAACAAAGGAGTCAACGCCATATAACAGCCAATGGTCAGAGTATATGCACGACATCCAAGGGCTTAGTTTTACCATCACTTAGAGCCATAAGTATGGAATCTGACCAGAAATGGTTGTTGAACTTTTGTGGTGCTGACTGGGCACTGGCAAGGGAATCTCCAGACCTAACCTCTGGAAGGGAAAGTAGAGAGCAATCGGATCTCACGCAGCTACAGGTGCCGTGTGGGCTTGAACCTGAGAACTTCCCTTTGCTCAACTGCACCACAAGCCCAAGGGCAAGGAAGTCCATTCCATGAGTCAGTACATTTTTTCTGCTTAATCCTGAAAATAAAAAGAGAAAAGCATTGGGGGACATAGGCATGGGGTGTATATTATGGAAGGGAGCAGAGAAAAATGGAGAGAATACTAGTGTTGGTGTGAGGAGAGAGACATAAAGTGTGTGCGACCACGTCTCAAATTCCTAATATGCTGCTTTCATTGGCCTTGCCCCAAAGGTTTAACACTGCTATCCTGGGAGCAGTACAGTACCTTCAGTTTCCTCTTACTCTGGCAGACCGTGGATTTACCCTCACCCTTTCCTTTTCAGATTACATTTTATTTTGTGTTTTTTACAAAAGGTCTGCTGGGACTTTCCTTACCTCAAGTAAATAAGCCATGCAGCTGGGCAAACAGAACCCCAACCTAGCACCAGGGTCAGTATAAAATCAGGTAAGAGGAGAAAGACAGATTTAAAGAGAGGTAGTTATATAAAGGAAAATAGTGAAATGTAGGAATTTTGGAATGGTTGGGTCCATTTGTACTATCCTGCCAGCACACACACACAATTTCAGGTTCTGTTCTGGGCAAAGTGACAAGCTCCACAGCCTCCAAGGCCAGGTTATGCAATCTTCAGCTTAAGTGGAGGGAAGAGCTGGCCAAACTGAGCTCAAAGGGACCCTCAGGAAATTAACAGAATGTGACAGAAATTCAGTCAAGGCAGACAGAGGAGTAAATGTCAAACCAAAAGATTCTGTCTGGACCAGCATTTGTTCCCTTTGCAATATCGTATCACTTTAATCACTTTTATTGCATTAAATAAGTAGTAGTTACATGTGCACTTATTTTAATTAAGTACTGGAAGACTATACCTTGAGCCAAAAAATACCCAAATTAAGTTACTGCTAAGCAGGTTGGTAAAAGTTACCAGTGCTCCATGAATATCACAGGCACGAATGCTGTTAGTTTAAGTAATATCCCAAACCTGCATGCGGCCATCCAAAATGAGTGGTGACAGAACTGTTTTTTTTTTTTTTTGTGTGCATCACACTTAAAGAGACAGGCAACACATCCAAGGTAAAGGTGAGGTGGAACATGATAATAGAGATTAACCAAACTAGTCTTGAAATAAATGTGAATGCCAATCAAACCTACCTGAAGAGAGATTCACATGATTTAATGATGGCCATCGAGAGCCAAACCTGCTGCACTACTACAGGGGATGAAACTCGTGAATAGCAAGTATGTTAGTGGCAATAATGTCTACAGTTAAGTTTTACATTGTGGACATGAAGGTAGAATAAGGCTCTTGCTTGCTACCTCAGACACAAGGACACAATGAATAGGACACATGTTCGTCATACACAAGTGGGCTAGAAAGATAAACACTTATGAGCCCCCCCAAGCCTGCCCATCTTACACCAAGTGTCGCTGGTTTCTGCATGTAACTTTAAAAGAAGAGATTGTTAAAAGAATTCACAGTCCAAGCAGTTTCTTGGATCTTTTCTTGTTGCAACAACATGCTCTGAGTTGACAAAACCATCTTAGTCTATATATTATTACTTTTCCATTGTGCTACTAGTCCCAGGGCAAGAGAGGGAGAAATTTATGGACTAACTATCCTTGTTTGTTTGTGACAAACAAGGATAAATAAAAATAAAAATAAAAATAAAAAAACGGAGGGACAAAATGAGCACAACTATACAAATCAAAGACATGTGCCACTGACAATCAGGGCACATGCTTTTTAGTGGTGCAGAGAGGTTGTCAGGCCCAGAAAGCACACCACATAGTATGGGATACAGCCTGTGTGACTCAGTATACTGCCAAGGCTTCTTCAACAGAGTAAGGGGGATTTCAAATAACAGAGCAGGGTTGGGAGATCATGAAAGGAAGTACTGGGTATAGCTCAGCTTTTGCTCAGAAACCGGTGGCACCAGACAAGTGCTGTTCCTCACATGGTTAGTCTTGCCAGGGAAGATATTTTTATGCTCAGTGAGTTAATTCTTGTTCACCACCCTTTTTAACCTTTCACTACAGCCATGTTTTAAGATAGCCTTTGAAAATTGGTACAGTGTTGATGATCATTTATTTAAAAAAAATATATACATTTTTTATCAAATGGAAACTGCAATGGGAATCACCACACCCATCTTCAAATGCTAAAAATACAATACATTTAAAAACATTATGGGACAGTGGTGTAACATCAGGAAACTCCTTTCTGGCTCTCATTACTCAGTATTCATGGGTGGGACTAAACATGTTTTTAAACCCAACCTCTATTTTGATCTCGACTACACACCTGAAAGCACTGTGGTTGTATCTTGCACGGTTGTGACACTATTTCATTGACAAAATCTTTCTGCAGACACACAAGACATAAAAGCACTGAAAGTACTCCAAACAATGTTAGAGGAAGTTCTTGCGACATTGGTGATCTCAAGAAACACATTTTGTCATCATAACACACACAAACACAAATAAACCCTCAGACAGACAAACTGACAGAAAGACTCACAAGGTGAAAAACTAGCCATGTTGCCACACCTGGCAAAAAGTATTATGTATTTCACAACTCTATAATGAGGAATTTTTCTCAAAACAGAAGATTTACACCAACCCCGATGCCAGTGAGTTCTTGTACCATACCCATCTTTAACCTCTGGCTTCATTTTGATGTCAGCTTAACTCTTATAAAGTTTTATGAATGCACCTTGAACAAGTTTGACACCATTACATTGTTAAAATCTGTCCACAGACAAACAGACACAAAAAATCCAAGAAAGTACTCAAATCCACCTATGTGGTAGTGGCCAATGCCTGCTTTGGTGTCCCAGAAAAGTTTTGTGACTGCATCTTGCATGGTTACAATGTTATTGTGCTGGCAAAATCTGTTCACAGACCCTGAGACACAAACCACTGTTAAAATACTCAAAACCACCTTTGACATTTATTTATTTATTTATTTATTGGTCTAAGCACGCACTTGAACATTTCTGGTTCAAACTATATAAAGGAGATATAATGATCACAAGAACATATAACTACAGTAAAGTATTAATTGTCTTCTGCTGATTTTTTGTTTAAATTACTGGATGTCCAGATACAGAAATTAAATGTTTCAAGGCTGGCTTCAAGGCCAGCCATAACGGCTTGTTATTTTTGTACTTTGTTCCCTAACACAGCACAGTGTTGGGCTGATGGTTGTTCCATATTCATCTGAAGATATCAGGACATGAACCCAGAATTTGCAAAATGAAACTCCAACAGTCAATGTGCAGTGTGAAAACTGGGTTTTACCAGTTTGGTATTTATACACTGACAAAAATCCGTGACCAAAAGAACAACTACAAACACAGAATTATAGACTTGTTTAAATCACAAACATAAATTGACTTGAAGTGTAAAAGCAACTGATGTGTTTGTTTAGTTGTTCTAGTACTGCTCTGCCTAGAGCTCTGCCTGATCTGCGGTATCACTAGAGTGTGAGCACGAAGAAGTATAAAACATGGATAATGCAAGCTTTGCAGGCACATGAGTAGAGAAGAAACAGAGCCAGAGGGACTTAGCATTGGCAGAGCATGGGGATGTTTTCATAGCACATTATGTTTGAGTAGACATCAAACATGTCACATACTCCTCTTTGATTGTGGCTGGTAAAACTGTTTTCTGACAGGTGTTAGATGAGGTCCCTGGGTAGAAAGGCGAGCATGGTGTAAATACACACTCATAATGACACATCACGCACTTGGCAAATAAAGAGATGACAGGGACCTCCCTGATGGTGCTTGTGTTGAAGTAAAGTTTGTGAAAGCAACACAATTGATATGCCAGTTATGCTGTAATCCGATAATTGCAGAAATACAAAACTGTCAAGCTTTTAATGGCCACTCCTGTTAACTGTTAAATTCCCTTGGGCTATAGCTTGAATCAAACGGTAAATCCAACTACTCCTTATCAGTTTTCAAAAAAGAAATGTTGGCTGTATACAGAATAAGCAACACTTTCTTCTTTTGGCCAGCCTCACTTTGGCCTGCTTCACTACAACAACCATAAGAGCCAAAACCTGTTTAATATTGATTTGTGGGGACTAAGTTTACACATAACAGACACCATACTGAAAGAAAAGACCAGACTACATACATTCAGTATTTTCACTGTCTGTTATTATAGTTAGCTCAATTCAATACATCTCGTCTCTCTGTGCCCATTTCCATTCCCTCATCGTCCCAGACCACAGTGAAATAGATATTAGACAATCTTATAATTAACAGTAAAACCACAGTCTAGTGGCCACATGTGTAAAATCTCCTTAGAACCGATTCACCACCCCTAGTGTTCTGTGCGAGGAAGCTACCGGCTTTAATCGCATTGCCCCTTACACTAGAATAACTGTGAGTACTTTCTTGGCAAAGACGTCCACAGCTCAAGGGTTACTGCATGGTCGATCCTCCAGCAAGGTCCTTTCCATTCTGATTCAATCAATCTTTATTCCATCCACTGCCAAAATCAATTGCACTCTGCCTGGGATGCCTGGTTAAAATGTGGGGAGGCACAGAGTCAGACAGGGTACTCCATGCTATATCTAAATGCTGAGAGGGTTCCCTCACTCAGCATGCAGTGTAATGTGTAGGACCAGTCCAACACCTGATCAGACAATTTTACTGATATTTTTGTGCCACCACAGCATAAGAATTAACAAGGACATTAATAGTACTAAAATAATAATAGGCAATGATACATAAACTTAATCTAGTTAGAATTTTCTAATAATTTGTAATGCCATACCAAAATTAATCCAAATAATCCCAAGTATTCAAAAGTTAAACAGAATTTTCACTACAGAGACTTACTTGTTACCTTGATTTCTAGTAGCTTTATGATGTGTTATTAATTAAAATTATTACTTTTAAATACAGCATTTTCTGTTTTTAAATGGAGAGTCAACACAGATGGCTCACTGTAGTGAAAAACTAGTTAAGGCTGGTACAAAACAGTTGCATTTAGCTTTCACTTCAACTCAAATGGTAACCTTTAGTGCTAGCTTAATGTTAGATTAGTTTTCACCAAAATATTAGTTCTTGACATTAATTAATTTAAAATTTACAAAAAATTATTGCTGTTTAAATGACTTCTTTACCATTAACCTGGCAAACAGGGCAACCCAATACCTGAGTGTTCAGGGTGCACCTATCAGCATAAGTCACTGGTGCAATTCTTGGCTTACCAGGACATTACTAAATGCCATGCACATGCATTTTATCCCAGAATCTGTAGAGAACGTCAAGATTACACTGCCCCTAACTGAGAAACAGAATAAAGCTTAAAGAGTGTTTCTTTAATATGAATGGTTATCCATCACCTATTTATACTCTTTCACTCAATATACAGTCGAATTGCATCCCACATTAACATGAATTGTATTTAGACAAAATCAGTTACATATAAGAACATGCAACATAAACATGCAGCAGCAGGCCCTAAACCCCAGGCTGCAGACCCTAGACCAGGTTGGAATCTACAGAGAAGGGCCTGGATAGTGATTCTATCTACCTGCTCTTGTAGGCAAAATATAACCTTAGTAATGATTAACTAAATAAACAAATCTTGTGAATAGGGATGTCACTTGCTGAGCTGTTATTTCGGCTGTTTTTACAAAATCATCACTCAGAGAGAAAATTAGAGATGTCAGAATGTCGCCCTTATTTTTGGTCTCACAGCCTCCATCTGGATTGAAAAAAAAAAAATGCAAGAACGACATTGAGCATGAGCACACATGAATGCATGTGCAAACAGCTAATTTGCTGTTGCTGCCGAAGAGTAGACACAGACAGGTGTGGTTGTGGCAGGAGAGTAAGATCACATGCTCACAGGGCAGTACGCAATGATTTGTCCAAAAAAGTTGCTCAAGGGGTAATAAAATACGCAACAATCAGTGTTGTAAGAGGACAACATATTTCCACGTTTTAAAAAAGGATTTATTCAAATCCCCAAACTAAAAACTTCCCAAAAAACCAATAGCCAAGGGGTCAAACATTCAGGACCAGTTCTACTTATGAATTCATGCTTTTTCACATAATTTCAGTCCAAATTATTCTTTGGCTTAAAGCCGTAATCCTTGGAAAAAACTGGATGAAGACAATTATTAACAATGAAATAATAATAATACTAAAAAATGAATCTGATCAATACTGCATATATGAGTGTTTAAATATTTATCCAAATTTGCATGATCTCCTTGACCCTTTTACCTGTTTTAAGTATTTATTTGAGATATTTTACACTTTTAATACCACAATTGTAAAGGTAAAGAGATAAATAAATGTAAGTTGCAGCATTATAGCAGCTGGCAACAATTTTTGGATGCTCAAGGAAAGAACTTCCCAGTAGATTTTCAGTTTAGTGGAGAAATCATAACATATCCATGAAACAGCAACCCCTTTATTTATTTTGATAGATTTATTAATTAGATACATTCAGCTGTGTCACATTGCCCATGCCTCTTACTATAAGTGTCAGAGCACTCAAACACCAGCAGTTAATGTCAGCTAAATTAAAAAAAAAACATCACTAATTTAAAAAAAAAAAAAAAAAAAAAAAACAAATAAAGAAAAAACAAAAAAAAAAAAAAAAAAGAAG
>VUQI01005390.1:8928-19465 GCA_015106735.1 Paratilapia polleni
AAAAAAAACAGCAAGACCCAAAAACAAACAAGTAAGGTCAGCAGCAGTCAAGCATCACAGGAGGAGGAAAATCATTCTTCGGAGTATAAAAATAAGCAACTTTTAAAATGATTTTCTTAATTTATTCAATAACATAGGAGACTGGAATTTCTCAACAGCTAATGCAATATTTTTTGTTCAACCTATTGTATTAAAAGCTGAAAGTCTGCACTTCACTTGCATCTTGACTGTTTTATTTCAAGTCTACTGTTGTGGCATACAGAGCCAAAATTATGACAACCGTTTCTCTGTCCAAATATTTCCAGACCAAACTGTATCGCTACATGGTTCACCCAATATTAAAAGTTTTGGCAACCTCTACATATTTTACAGATCCATCGAACAACAGCTGGTAAAAATACTGTTCATACACAAAAGGCACAAGAACCAGCAATCCTTTATTAGCAAATTTCCAGGTTGTAAAACCACAGAAAGGCCAGAGGTCTACAATTCCATGGCACTGTTACAAGAAACTTAAACTCCCAATGAACTCAAATTTGCTGTTTAAATTTTGTGTTGCAATGTCTCCTATACACCAGTATCAGATGACTCAACATGCACTCAAGGAGGTATATGCTGATGTTGCTTTGAATGAAACACTTTTTGTCCCCATTTTTTTAAAGCAATACTAACATTAGTTTTCTTATGGGTTAACCACTAATGCTAAAACATGACAATCATAGTTATGGAAGTCCACTGTTTTTATGCTGTGAACTGCACTGGGGTTAACAAATCTATAGGACTTACACAACCACTGCTGATTGGCTCCATGACCTCTGCAGCTGGAGATAACCAAGAGCCTGAACAGAGAGGTCAAAGTCCTAATTGGCAAATCTTTCAACCCAGAACTCCTCTTGGCAACCACCACGGACAGTTATTTTACGCCAACACCACCAAGTCCCTATGTGGATGAATGGGGAAAGCACAACAGCTGCAACTTCAGTGGTCATCAGAATATAAAAACTACAAATGGAACAAATATCAATTCCACAATATATTTTAATCATTTCTCTTGCAAGGTTTTGTCAATACACTGGACCATTTTTACTGAAAAGTGCAGGTGCTCTAAAAAGATTCCTCAACTAATTTCGCTCATCAGAGTCACTACTTTGTGACTCCGTGTGGTGATGCTTAAGCCAACGAAGAAGACGGGAGAAAATGGCTGTAACCAGAAAAGTGTTTCATCCTGATAATCTTGTTTCCATAACTGCTGAGAGCCCAAATGGATTACTCGCCCAGACCCACATTCAGCCTTTTCTCCCCATTTCCCTTCCTTAAGAATTGCTTCTTGACAGCCACCCTTCCACTGAGACCCATTTCTGAGGCTTTGGTGAACAGTAGATGGATCAACTGGATAGAACAACTGAAGGGCCAGATGAATCTCTGAGGTCCTGTGTCAGGTCTTTGCTGAATCCCCCCCTCAGTTTCTTAAGAACGTGACTTTCAATTCAATTTATATAGCGCCAAATCACAACAACAGTCGCCTCAAGGCACTTTGTATATTAGGGTAAAAACCCTACAATATTAGACAGAAAACCCCAACAGTCAGACAACCCCCTATGAGCAAGCACTTGGCAACAGTGGGAAGGAAAAACTCCCTTTTAACACGAAGAATCCTCCGGCAGAACCAGGCTCAGGGAGGGGCGTGGGTTGGGGGTGTGGGGAAACAGAAGAGAGCAGAGGGAGACACACTATGGGAGAGAGACAGGGTTAATAATAACTAATGATTAAATGCAAAGTGGTGTATAAACACATGGAGAGTGAAAGGAAGTGAAGAAGAGGAAGTGCTCAGTGCGTCATGGGAAGCCCCCAGCAGCCTAGGCCTATTGCAGCGTAACTAAGGGATAGTTCAGGGTCACCTGATCCAGCCCTGACTATAAGCTCTATCAAAAAGGAAAGTTTTAAGCCTAATCTTAAAAGTAGAGAGGGTGTCTGTCTTCTGAATCCAAACTGGGAGCTGGTTCCATAGGAGAGGGGCCTGAAAGCTGAAGGCTCTGCCTCCCATTCTACTTTTAAATACCCTAGGAACCACAAGTAAGCCTGCAGTCTGAGAGCGAAGTGCTCTATTGGGATAGTATGGTACTATGAGGTCTTTAAGATATGATGGGGGCCTGATTATGTAAGACCTTGAATGTAAGTAGAAGGATTTTAGCCAGGAATCGAGCCACCAAAGTTCGGATTAGTAGACAACCTGCTCCACCTCCTGATCCACAGCCGCTGCCAAGATATGCCAAGTTTTCAGCCAGTAGCTCTTTGGGAATCACTTTGTTGGGACAAAAATACTATTTTGTGCCTGTCGAGCTGTGTTATCTTGGGCATTTTTCATAGATTCAACTACAGAAACGGGAACAAATTATGTGTTTTTGTGACAGGCTGCGTAACAAAGTGCCCAAAGATACTATTTAAAATTGGTTCTTTGCCAAGCAGTCTGTTATGTGTAGATACAACACTGGTTCATCCCTTGATTTAGGTGCCTTTATTATGCTTGAATGACTTATAACATTCCTCTAAAAATGGTCATGTACAAGGCCTGGACTGAAAATGAGTGAAAAAGCAGCCAATATCCAAAGAAAAGCTTTGAAAGATCTTCAGAAACCCTGGAAAACTGTTGCTCAAGACATCTTCAAAACTGCAAGAAACCCTGGCTCCTTGGAAGCAAACTAACAAAGAAATGAGGGGTAGGGGCTTTTGCACAGTTCTGTATATGTCCTGTGCAAGGATATCATTGTCTAGCTTTTTTTAACCATAAAGTCTTATTTAAGGCTGACTATTAGCTGCTATAAACAGCACAGTTAATGAAGTGTATACTACCTTTATTCACAGACTAATCCAATGACAGTACAACAGCAACTGCGGCAACAACTTAAACACCCACACAGTCGCTCTCTGAAAAGGCCATAAATGTGACCGTCAAAACCCGACTAGATGAGTTCACACATACTAAATGAGTGTCCACAACGAAAAAGATGAGGAGCAATTTGGCAGCCAATGAAATTCATCGACTTGGAGTGACAACAGGCGAAATAACCGCTAGCAATGCAAAGTGGATGAGTACTTACTTATACTACTGCCAACTAGGGATGGCTGTGATTTTTAAACAATTACTTTAACTCTTTCCCCCTTGGACACCTACTAGGAGTAACCCTTGTTTCTCTTTTCTGAACTGAACAGTTTCTGTCATATTTCAGGCCTTTTAGAAGTTAGTGAGGGTGATTTCTCCAATTCTTGTCATATTTTTCCCCTTGTTTTTAACTGGCACCTGGTAGGATGCAGCATGCTGCTTTCACCTGGAGGTGGCAGTAATGAACCAAGAAGAAGCTATTGCCAGCCACAATTTAACAATAAAATTAGAATAAAAGTGGTTAGTGACTACTAAGGATGGTCATGATTTTAAATAACCATTAAGCTTTAAAAAAAATGGAAGTTAATGTGACTATTTTTTGTCTTAAAATACATATTTTCCTTCCTTTTTACCAGCACTGGTGGCCACTACAGCCAAAGTCTTCTTTGGAACTCCTTTAAAAAAAAAGAAATAATCAAAAATTAGCTGCAGTCAAAACACCACCTGGTAAAGCTAGCTACCAACTATGAGGTTTGGACTGGTAAGGTGTGTCACATTGAAATTGGATGTTACTGTACAAACGGAGGAAACATGCAAACCCTTCATTACTTCAGCCATCAAAAAGAAGACAGTGGAACAGTGGTTAGCACTGTTATCTCACAACAAGACTGTCCTGGGTCCCCCTGCTTGTGCGAATTTTCTCCAGGAGTTCCACTTTTTCCAGCCTTCGCAAAACATAACCGGTTAACGATGTCCAGGAAACCTCAGAAAAGAGCTTCTTCTTCTCAAGAGTTTCCTGATTTTTCCTGGTTAAATAAAGGTTCCTGGTTCTTCCTGTGTAGATGTCCCTTTAGATGTAGCGAGACCTATGAATCTCCACCATTCTGACTTTGCTGCAACAGTTTATCATATGGTGGGTAGGGTTTGGTGGTATTATGGTAAATCCCAACAGTATGAATTTTAAAACCGTCCAAAATAAATAAATAAAAACAGACAGATCTCTTTTTACTAAACCAATATATTAAGGTCACATACTGTGGAGAACTGAAAGGAAAAAAAAAAAAAATTGCCACCAGAGGGTAGTCTCTATCGGTGGAACAACTGAGCAGTGAAACCAAGCTGATTTTACAAATGTCATGCATCCCACTTTCCAACATCCACTACAGCCATTATCGCAGGGAAGGGAAGCTGTCTGGGAATGCATCGTCAGCAGACCTGGGTGGCGATGGGTATCTGTGTAATCCAATAGTGAAGGGGTGTTGTACATGAATATTATTAAATTGTTTAAAAAAATTAATAATAAAAAAAAAAGTATTTCTGGTTCCAAAAAGGTATAGCAAATATTAACAGCTTAGTTGCCTAATCCCTTTATTCCACAGCAACAGCTGTTTAGCCTTAAGTTGTTTTTTAAATTACAAACACTGTCATATACTTGTATATTTTTTCAAAAAGTCAACAAGGCATTACAATATGGAAAAATAGACCAAACAGTTGATGGCTAGTGCTACATTAACTGAAAGCAACGTTAAATACTCCCTTCTCAGTCGCAGCCAACAGTTCTAGCAAGTTTTCTGACAAACCTGATCTGACAGATTTGCAATTTCGTTCAAAGAGAGTTACTAAAGATTGTGTAAAGCCATGGATGGACACCGGGCTCAAAGGTGGCCATTTACTTGAATAACAATTATGACAATCATGCAGGAGTTAGAGAATGTGCTAGCGTTACTTGTTGGAACACAGAGTAAAAATGTAGTTTACCAGGCCATAGGATTGTTTAATGATCTATGAAATATCCATTTAAGTCTAATCTCAAAACTAAAACTCAAAAGCAAAAACAGACTCTGTATTTCTATCTATCCTGACAGCAGTTGCTAATGGTCTAAAGTGAAATACTTTTTTGTTTTGGTTGAAGCCCTGGTACTAGTGAGGTGGCCAAACTAATTTTAAAAATACTATGTCACATGACACACACTGGCATAAACAGCATTCTCCTGTAGCCTTACTTTGTAAAAGAAACAGCTGTAAAACTGGTAATAATTTTCATCTTAATATCGCCAATTCCATTCAAGGCAAAAACATTTTTAAATGTTGTTTGACATATCCAATAACACACAAGTCTGATACATGCAACAATGCATTTTGAAAACTAAAACTTTTTTTTTTTTTTTTAATCCGTAAAACTGTAGTGGAAAATGTCTAACATGGTTTGGCCACTATGTCAAAAACTGCCTAGCACTTATGGATGCACCAATCCAACTCTACCACTTTACCATTACTGACTTTAACTCACTTTACCTCACTTGGCAGTTAAATAAAAAAACCATTGCATACATACAAATAAAAGCTGTTGGTGTAGCTAGAGTGAAATATATCCAAACGGCTGTGGCTTTGCGGTCCATGCTACATTAGCTCTCCCAGTAGCCACTAGTGCGCTGCTGCCTGATGCTTGGTCTTCTAAACAACATACAACTGAACTGAATAGTTCGGCCGTAGATCGGGATCTCCGATATACAGTCCAGCTTTTTGAATCAGGATTGGACCAATATCTGATACCTCTCCAAATATAGACTCAATGCATCCCTTCTACCACTGGGTCTTGCTGTTAACACTAGGGATTGTTTTTACCAGTGCCTGGTAGGATGTAACAAACTACTACCACCAGACGGTGGCAGTAATCCACCAAAAAGCGGTTTGCCAGCCACCACTGAACAACTGCTAACCACCAGGCAGCGTATTCATAAGGTGTGTGCCGATGTGATTTGATGTTATTGTTCAAACAGGAGAAACGTGCAAAGCCAAAAATGCCTACAGCTACAAACTACAGCTAGTCTTGTGTGGAACTCCTTCAAAAAAAAAATTAAATAAAAATAATGGAGGTCCAGTATAAACTTCACCCAGTAAAGCTAGCATGTTACCAATCTGCCACTACTGTATACAGTCTTTTGAGATTGGTTTGATGACGTGCTACTCTAGAAAAATAGTCAATAATCTTGAAATGGCTGCCCCCATTTAAAGCATTCACGAGAAAAGCTCCAAGTGGCAACGACTGTATTTTAATCCCAACACTGACCTTTTCCTAACCTAAGCAGTTTTAATATCTAAACCAAGCAAAGTTTTTTAATGCCTAAACCTAACCACATAATGTCTTATTTAATTAAGAACATATAAAAGACAATACAAATGCAGTCTAAAAATCGGTTACGTGTATGAGATGAACTCAGGACTCTGATGTGTATGGCAAAATTACTCACTAATATTTGAAGCTTTCCAAAAACACCACAATGTCTTTATTCGCACAAGTAGGCAAAACATGGCCTTGTGTTCGGTGAGAACACACGGCAATAGGTCTAAAAAGCAAACATATACAAGTAACTGTCAATGAATGCTAGGGACATGAAACTATAAACTAACAGCGGACACTTGTTGCTGGGTGACGGGCACGACTTGCTACAAACTAAAGTTCAGCCGACCTCAGCTTTTTTTCAGAAGGTGCAATAATGCACATAAAGGGATGTTGACTTAATTAGAATGAACAAAGAAACCTAAAGTGTTGTTCTTATAAAGTAAAATTTGACAGAACACACAAAAAACAGGCTAGCCATTAAGGGATTAAACTGAAATGTTGACGCGAACCAACGCTCTCGAGCGCCCCCTTGTCGTGCTGCTCTCGCGCGCCCCCTTTTTGAACGCGCCAATGTGATTCAGTCCAATTTATAGAACGTTGCGTTTACAGCGCACTTAAACTGGGATCAAACGTAGCCGCCGTGCACAGGCTTATTTATAACTTTAAGTGGTTGGATAGAAGACGTCGCCATTTTTCACACGGATATGTGAACTGCCAGCAAAAAGCTTTGCTCGACAAACATTCTCCCAGCGATCTTTCTTCTGTCTGAGCTGCTACGAGTTGTTGAGGCTCCCTCAGCCCCTCCTGCCGGCTGGGCCTCCACTGGGCAGACACTGGCCGACGCATTTGCCCAGTGGGAAACGTAAAGGTTCCCCACTAAAATGAAAGACCTCAGGAAAAAGTGGAATTACCTTTTAACGGTGCTCCCTCGGCATCCTCCGGTCGCCGCTGTGTCTGCCGACGCTCCACGGTAAAATGGCTGCAACAACAGCGGTGTGGATGACAGACCAGGGAAGAGAGGCGGAGGCTGCCGGGGAGAGAGAAGAGGGGGCGGGCTCTATTAACCCTGCCGAGGGGTGGGGGTGGGGAACAGGCGCAAGCGACTGAAAAATAATCTCGGGTTTAACTGAAACAAAACAAAACTCGCAGGAAATGGCGCATAAACTCAACACACTAAGTGTATTTCAGAATGTAGCATTGCATTGAAAAGTCAACATTGACAAAACCTAGAAACTTGAGTATGCTGTGATGACACGAGTGGGCGGGGCTTAGTCCTATTTTTGTGTTTGTAGCTAAATCTCTTTACATCAGCAACTAGCCAACCACACCATGGAGTCCACTGGCATAGCTACTACTAAATGTGTTTTAGTTTATATTAAAAGAAAAAAGAAAAGAGGAAAGTGCCTGGACAACACACTTAACAAACAAATGAAAACACGTTTCATCTAAAAACAAGAATTTGAGAAGCAAACATTGGTTCTCCAAAATTAATTAAATATGCTTTTTGTGACATTTTAACCCAGAATTTCCCTGCACCTCATCGAGAAGGAGGAAATTGGTATTTTTTTCTTACCAAGCCTGTAAACATGTTGGGCATGGGAAGTCTGGAATGACCTACTGGCAGCCGTAGACAGTATAAAACATGGATGTAGCTTCTGAATCGGAAAAATGAAGCCAATACGGAAGTGCCTTTAGCTGCATACACACTGGAAGTGATTCGCTTGTCGCGGATTGCTTTGAAGCTGACGGCTGGTCGCTTGCGGACATTCCATGCTCCAGTTGCTCCAGGTGACCCTCTAATGTATTTACTACCAGGTCAAATGTCAGTCAGTGGTATTCTTCACTCTCATTGGTAGTTTCTTCAGTCGCTTGCCTTAAAGTTTATCGCAGGTCCCGCCTACTTTGCGTCACCAGCAGTTTTTTTGTTCGTAGTCGCTTGAAGTCACCAAATATCATTCACTTTCTATGGTCTCCGGTCGCCACGTCGCCACAGATCGCTTCCAGTGTGTACGCACCTTTAAACCTGCATTTTATTTGAAGGCCACCAGGTGGTGATAGCTGTGGTTACAAAAAGACTTCCCATCCTACAGAAGTCTGTGGGAAAACAGCTTTCTGACTTCACTTCTGTAAACACTTTCCTGCTACATTTATAGGCTCAGTCGCTGGTTTTGGAACATATTGAATAAAATACTAAGTCCATTCTGCAAATCTTGGTCATACTATATTTAAAAAACGGAGGATTATCCGGGGTACGCATTGGCTAATAACTTGTAACTGACATGTTGTTAGCCAATGACCAAGTGGTTTCACAGTTAGACCTGCCCCTCTTTTATCACATCTGGTTTTTTTGAAACCAAAATGGCGAATGGTGAAAACATTCCTCTTAAGGCTTCAAAATGACTTCAGAAACTAATGGATGACGTCACGCCAGCTACGTCCATCTTTTATACTGTCTATACTGTCTCTGTGTAAAAACACTTGCCACTTGCAGGTGGCTCTAAATATGAATAAATCCTATAGACCGTATATAAAACATTTCAGCTTCACATTTTGAAGCCTCAATGGTAGTGTTTTGACCACCACTGTATTTTATTTATTTATTTTTTTTGGAGCCAGAAAATGCCACGTGTGGACAAGAGGGTTAAGTGCTAACTTATCAGCTAACACAAGCTGCATCCATAGACAGTATAAAAGATGGACATAGCTACATGGACATAGCATAAATCAGTAAAGTATCAGAGAAAAAGTATCAGAAAGCCATTTTCCCATACACTTCTATAGGATTGAAAGTCCTTTTGAAACCACAGCTATCGCCATCTGGTGGCCTTCAGATAGAATGCAGGTTTAAGGCACTTCCACATTGGCTTCATTTTATTGACCCCGAAGGTACGTCCAAGTTTTATGCTGTCCATGGCTGCATCCATAAACTATACAGGTGCAATGCTAGGCATGGCCTTACCAGCTACGAGGTCACTGAGGTCTGGACCTCGGTCATTTTTTTCAAAACAAGACAGTAAAAATTGGCACCAATCAATGTGTGATGCTGTAGATGGCTTTTATTTTGAAAAAAAACTCTAGGGGAAGTTATGGCCTGCTGGACAGTTTCTGTGACTGGATTGTGTTTAGGGGGTTAGGTTCATGAGGAATTGGTTGGTTTAGGCACTAGGAGTGAATCAGAATGTTGACTGGTCAACATTTCTGTACGGTTAGGATTATATTGCTACCTGTTGTTTTGGCATGCTCTTGACAGCGCTTGAGATAGTTTTTTTTTGTTGTTGTTGTTGTTTTTCATGTGGACAGGGATGTTTTTCCAAACTAACTTAGAAAAATCCCAGTTTTAAAAAATACCCATGTACCCATGTTAGAGGAACTGCACTTTTTGGCACTTCCTCATTGCCTTAATTTTTTTCAGCTCTGGAGGCTGTTCCAAAATTTCCAAGGAAGAAAAAACATGGGAAAAAAAAAAGTTCTGGTCTTAATAGTTAATTTACATCTTGTGCCATCCATACAGGAAGTGATTTTTTTTTTTAAATAACTCACCCATTTAGACTTTAATAAGTCTTAAATCTAGGGTTGTGACCACTGACTGACAGATGAATGCAGATACTAGTAGCTGTAGCTGGTAGCTGTCAGCTAGGCTGATGAATCTCTGAGGTCCTGTGTCAGGTGCTGAATTCCCCCCATTTCTTAAGGACGTGACTTTCAATTCAATTTATATAGCGCCAAATCAGAACAACAGTCGCCTCAAGGCGCTTTATATTTTAGGGTAAAAACCCTACAATATTAAACAGTGAATCCCAACAGTCACACGACCTCTATGAGCAAGCACTTGGCAACAGTGGGAAGGAAAAACTCCCTTTTAACACGAAGAATCCTCCAGGAGAACCAGGCTCAGGGACGGGCAGCCATCTGCCACGACCGGTTGGGGTTGAGGGGAAACAGAAGAGAGCAGAGGGAGACAGGACAAAAGACACACTATGGGAGAGAGACAGAGTTTAATAATAACTAACGATTAAATGCAAGTGGTGTATAAACACATGGAGAGTGAAAGGAAGTGAGGAAGAGGAAGTGCTCAGTGCATCATGGAAAGCCCCCAGCAGCCTAGGCCTATTGCAGCTTAACTAAGGGATGGTTCAGGGTCACCTGATCCAGCCCTGACTATAAGCTCTATCAAAAAGGAAAGTTTTAAGCCTAATCTTAAAAGTAGAGAGGGTGTCTGTCTCCTGAATCCAAACTGGAAGCTGGTTCCATAGGAGAGGGGCCTGAAAGCTGAAGGCTCTGCCTCCCATTGTTCTTTTAAATACCCTAGGAAC